>ML380128.1:57500-73894 GCA_005239525.1 Nicotiana knightiana
TGTTTGGCTCTGTCGCCCGGCTATCGCCCGGGTGTCTCCTTTCGCGTATTTTTCGACGTATTTGCGTCCTTTTAGCCCCGTTACCATCTCCACTTCACCTACACATGAAATAAAGTCCATTAAGCACATAACAAGTGTAATTTTATCATTAATGCGCATAAAATGTAAGGTATATCACATGTTAAACTATGCAATTTAGTCTCGCATCAAGACCCCACACTTAAACCTTTGCTCGTCCTCGAGCAATCAAACTACACTCATGTACACAANTGCGCATAAAATGTAAGGTATATCACATGTAAACTATGCATTTTAGTCTCGCATCACCAAGGTCGTGCCAGAGGTCGAGGCAGGCGTAGGGCTCAGCCCAGGGTCCGAGCAGCATCCCCAGCTGCGGAGCCTCAGGTAGAGTTCAATGAGAAGGTTACCGCTCAGACCGTTCCGGTCGGGCCAACTCAGATCCCAGAGAGGTTTATTTCCACCTGGTGCTTCAGGATGCATTGGTCCGATTAGTGGGTCTTATGGAGGGTAAGGCCCAGACTGGCGCATTCCCCATGGAACCAGCTGTATCTTAGGCTGGAAGAGGAGCCCAGACTCCTGCCACCCACACTCCGGAGCAGATGGCTCCCCAGTTTCAGACTCCAGCAACACATCCAGTTGGAGTAGTTTAGTTGGTTGGTGTAGCACTGCCCGATGATGGGCCAGCTATGTCCTCTGAGGCCTATTGGAGATTGGATAGGTTTACCAAGCTTTTCCCAATTCATTTCAGTGGTGCCACTTCAAGGACCCCCAGGATTACCTTGACAGCTTTCATGAGGTTCTTCGGAACATGGGTATATTGGAGACCAATGGGGTCGACTTTGCTGCTTTTCAGATGAATGGTTCCACCAAGAAATGGTGGAGGGATTATTTATTGACCAGACCAACAGGGTCGCCTGCTCTCACTTGGGACCAGTTCTCACATCTCTTCTTAGAGAAGTTTCTACCTATCACCTAGTGCCGTCGTCAGTTTGAGCGTCTTCAGCAGGGCAACATGACTGTTACTCAGTATGAGACCCGTTTTGTGGACCTGGCCTGTAATGCTATTCTTTTTCTCCCCACAGAGAGAGAGAGGGTGAGGAGGTTTATCGAGGGTCTTGCTCAGAGTGAGATTTCTTTCCAGGATGCGGCTAATGTCACCAGACAGGTTGAGATGGTTCTTGGATTGGGAGGTCAGGGGTCAGACAAGAGACCTAGCCATTCTGGAGGATTCAGCGTTGCCTCGTCTAGAGGCGGGGTTGCTTATGGTATAGGCCATCCTCCCAAACCATTTCATTCAGCACTCCAGACATCCCACGGTGCCCCAGATGGTCGTGGCCCTTATATTCCTTATGCTGATCAGCCAGCCTACAGTGCACCACTATCTCCTATCAGTGTACCTCCTCTTTAGAATTTTAAGGGTGGTTATTCAGGTCGACAAGGTTAGTTTGCCGGCCAGCAGTCTCAGCAGTCGAGGTCGTGTTATACTTGTGGTGACCCGAGGCACATTGCTAGATATTGCCCTCATACGTCAAGTAGTTCATAGTACCAGAGTTATCGTGCCATGGTTCCGGCACCAACTGCCGCACTTCCTGCCCAGCCAGCCAGAGGTAGGGGTCAGGTAGCCAGAGGTAGGGGCCAGATTGTTAGAGGCGGAGGCCAGGCCGCTAGAGGTGGAGGCCCGCCAGTCAGAGGTCATCCTAGAGATATGGTTCAGGGTGGTGGGGCCCATCCCCGATGTTATGCCTTTCTAGCCAGACCTGAGGCTGAGTCATCTGATGTTGTTATCACATGTATTGTTTCAGTTTGCAGTAGATATGATTCAGTTCTATTTGATCCGGGGTCTACTTACTCCTATATGTCATCTTATTTTGCTTCATATTTGGTTGTGCCCGTGATTCTTTGAGCGCCCATGTAAATGTGTCCACGCCCGTGGGTGATGCTATTGTTGTAGATCGTGTATATCGTTCATGTGTGGTCACTATTGGGACTCTTAAGACCAGTGTAGACCTTTTGTATCTTGATATGGTTGATTTCGATGTTATATTGGGCATGGATTGGTTGTCACCTTATCACGCTATTTTGGATTGTCACGCCAAGACAGTGATATTAGCCTTGTCGGGGTTTCCTCGATTAGAGTGGAGAGGGACTCCCGGTCATTCTTCCAGCAGGGTTATTTCTTATATGAAGGCTCGACGTATGGTAGAGAAGGGGTGTTAGGCCTATTTGGCGTATTTTCGTGATTCTAGTGCTGAGGTTCCCTCTATGGATTCTATGCCTATTGTTCGTGAGTTTCCTGAGGTATTTCATGCAGACCTGTCGGGGATGCCATCCGACAGGGATATTGACTTTTGTATTGACTTGGCTCTAGGCACTCAACCCATTTCTATTCCGCCATATCGGATGGCCCCGCCAAAGTTGAAAAAATTGAAGGAACAATTATAGGATTTGCTTGATAAGGTGTTTATTAGACCTAGTGTCTCGCCCTGGTGTGCGCCGGTTTTGTTCGTGAAGAAGAAGAATGGGTCTATGAGGATGTGTGTAGATTATCCAGTTGAACAAAGTCACCATCAATAACAAGTATTTGTTACCGAAGATTGATGATTTATTTGGTTAGCTTCAGGGTGCCAAGGTATTTTCGAAGATTGACTTGAGATCTAGCTACCATCATTTGAGGATTAGGGCGTCTCGTGTCCCTAAGACAGCTTTTCAGATGCGGTATAGGCATTGTGAGTTTTTGGTGATGTCCTTTGGGTTGACCAATGCCCATGCAGCATTTATGCACTTGATGAACCGAGTGTTCAAGCCTTATCTGGATTCCTTTGTGATTATATTAATTGATGACATCTTGATATACTCTCGCAGTCAGGAGGAGCATGAGCAGCACCTCAGGATAGTGCTCCAGACTTTGAGGGACAATTAGTTGTATGCTAAATTTTTGAAGTGCGAGTTTTGGTTGGATTTAATCACTTTCTTGGTTCACGTTGTATCAGCAGAGGGTATTTAGGTGGATTCTAAGAAGATTGAGGAAGTCAAGAATTGACCTAGACCCGCTTCAGCTACGGAGATCAGGAGCTTCTTGGGTTTGGCGGGTTATTACTATCGGTTTGTGGAGGGGCTTTCATCTATAGCAGCCCCGATGACCAGGTTGACTCAGTAGGGTGCCCCATTCAGATGGTCGGACGAGTGTGACGCGATCTTTCAGAAGCTCAAGACAGCTTTGACTACAACGTCGGTGTTAGTGTTACCATCAAGTTCAGGATCTTACATGGTGTATTGTGATGCCTCCCGTGTTGGGCTTGGGGAGGTATTCATGCAGGAGGGCAGGGTGATTGCATATGCATCTCGGCAGTTGAAGGTTCATGAGAATAATTACCCTTTTCATAATTTGGAGCTGGCAGCCATTGTTCACGCACTAAAGATTTGGAGGCACTATCTTTATAGCATGTCATGTGAGGTTTTCACGGTCTATCACAGCCTTTAGTATTTGTTCAAGCAAAAGGATCTAAATTTGAGGAAGAGGAGGTGGTTGGAGCTATTGAAAGACTATGATATCACGCATTGAGTAGGAAGGCAGTGAGTATGGGCAGCCTTGTGTTCATTCCAATCGGTGAGAGACTGCTAGCTTCAGCTATTCAGACTTTGGCCAATCAGTTTGTGAGGTTGGATATTTCAGAGCCCAGTCGTGTTCTATCTTGTATAGTCGCTCGGTCTTATTTGTATGAGCGTACCAGAGATCGGTAGTATAATGATCGTCACTTGATGGTCCTAAGGGATACAGTTCGGCATGGTGGTTCCAAACAGGTTGTCGTTGGATATGACGACGTTTTGAGGATGCAGGATCGTGTATGTGTGCCTAATGTTGATGGGTTTCGTGAGTTGATCCTTGAGGAGGCTCATAGTTCTCGGTATTCTATTCACCCGGGCACTGCCAAGATGTACCAGGACCTGCAACTGTATTATTGATGGAGAAGGATTAAAAAGGATAGTTACTTATGTGGCTCGGTGCTGCTTCAGCAGATGGAGATTCCTGAGTGGAAGTGGGAATGTATCACTATGGACTTTGTTGTTGGGATCCCACAGACTCAGAGGAAGTTCGACGTCGTGTGGGTTATTATGGATAGGCTGACTAAGTCAGCGCACTTCATTCATGTGGCAATTACCTATTCTTCGAAGCGGTTGGCAAAGATTTATATTCGGGAGATCGTCCATCTTCACGGTGTGCCCGTGTCTATCATTTCTGAATGAGGTACGCAGTTTACCTCAAACTTTTAGAGGGTAGTACAGCGTGAGTTGGGTACGTGGGTGAAGCTGAGCACAACATTCCACCCTCAGATGGACGGTCAGTCTGAGCGTACTATACAGATCTTGGAGGATATGCTCCGCGCTTGTGTCATAGACTTTGGAGGATCGTGGGATCAGTTCTTGCCCCTTGAAGAGTTCACCTATAATAACAGCTACCAGTCGAGCGTTCAAATGGCTCCCTATGAGGCATTACATGGTAGACGATGCAGGTCGCCATTTGGGTGGTTTGGGCCGGGGAAGGCTCGATTATTGGGTACATATTTAGTGCAGGAGGCCTTGGACAAGGTCAAGATTATATAGGATCAACTTCGTACATCTCAGTCCAGGCAGAAGAGTTATGCCGACCGTAGAGTTCGTGATGTGGTATTCATGGCCGGGAGAGAGTATTGCTTCGGGTATCGTCCATGAAGGGTGTCATGAGGTTCGGAAAGAAGGGCAAGTTGAGCCCTAGGTATATCGGGCCATTTGAGATCCTCGAGAAGATGGGGGAGGTGTCTTATAGACTTGCGTTGCCTCCAGGATTATCATCAGTTCATCCAGTATTCCATGTGTCCATGCTCCAAAACTATCATGGTGACCCGTCCCACGTATTAGATTTCAGCTCTGTCTAGTTGGACAAGGATCTGACTTATGAGGAGGAGCCGGTAACCATTCTAGATCGGCAGGTTCGTCAGTTCAGATCGAAGAGTTATCCTTCAGTTCGAGTGTAGTGGAGAGGTCAGCCTGTTGAGACAGCTACTTGGGAGTTCGAGTCGGATATGTTGAGTAGATATCCCCACTTGTTCACCAGTTCAAGTACTTTTCTATGTTCGTTCGAGTATGAAAGTTTGTTTTAGAGGTGGAGATTGTGATGACCCAAAAGGTCATCTTGTGTTTTAGGACTCTATTATGTGCTCGTTAGCCTTAAAAATCTTATTTTTACCCACCTCGATTCGCTTGTGCAGTTCGGGCGTAATTCCGGAAAGCCTTTATGTGAAAAATTGAAGAAATAATAATTTTTGACATTTAAAAATGATTTTTAGTTGACTTCTGTCAACGTTTTGAGTAAATGGACATGTGCCTGTGTTTTGACGGTCCCGGTCGGTCCTTAGTAAAATATGGAATCTGGGCGTATGCCCGGAATTGAACAAGAGCAAGAATGCGGTCAATTATGCGACTGCATAACTCACATGCGAGCCGCAGAGTTAACCGCAGAATCCCTGGTACCTGATGCTGCCTCAAGAATGCGATGCAAATCTGCAGTCGCATATCAACAAGCGAACCGCAGATCAACAATGCGAATCACAAATCAACAATGCGAACCGCAGAATCCCTGGTACCTAATGCTGCCTCAAGAATACGATGCAAATCTGCAGTCGCATATCAACAAGCGAACCGCAGATCAACAATGCGAACCGCAAATCAACAATGCGAACCGCAGATCAACAATGTCGTGACTACCTGGAAACTAGGGTTTAGAGACGCGGACGCATAGTTGACCTGAAGGGGTATTTTTGTCCCTGTTTGGCCCCGGTTTTTAGTCCACTATAAATAGATTTATTAGGGTTTTGTTGGTCATTCTTGTCTGGTTTTAGAGGGACATTACCCTATTAAATATTCTCCTCCTTTTTGGATGCATTAGAGCAAGAAATCCTTGGTTTTGTAAGCATTCATGACACTTATTATTCTTAGGTTTTTGTCATTTATTATGTGTAGCTAGCCTTAAATACCAAGGTTGTGGACCCTAAATGGGTGTTATGTATTTGGGTATTTGCCATTGAATATATGCATAATGGGTTGTTGATATATATTTAATCTTCATTTCATATTTATTGTTAGTGGTTGCAAACATTAACTTATGCCATAAATTCTTGCTTAGCTTGGAAAAGTGGGTTAGACTTGGTAAGAGTAAATATCAAAGACTCAAGGCTTCAAACCTTGTTTAATAGAATCACTTAAGAATAATTTGGTTTTATTTGGCAATAAGTGATTTGGTTTTATCGCAACTCTTTTATATTTGGAAAAATTATAAAGAGGAGATTCTACCCTATTATTGGAAAATATTGGGTAGACATTTAGAAATCATTGCATATCAAGAACTTCCCATTAGAAATATATCATATTAATACCCATTTGCATTACACTTCATAAAAGGGGACACAACCTTGGTCTACTTAATCATATTAATTACAACTTTAATTAATTCTCATTGCCACTACATTTACTAGATTATTACACAACAAACCCCCATATTCCCGTTCACTAATGGAATGGAATTATGATTTGAGTTAAGAATCACACTATCAAAGTATTATTTTCACACATATTCCCTGTGGGATTCGACCCCAACCTTGTATGGTTATTATATTTGACTTCGACCGCTTTACACTATTTTAAAGTGTAATTTGAGCGTATCAAATTTTGGCGCCGTTGCCGGGGAATGCGGTTTTGAAATTACTAGTTAGTGTGTACTTCACTTTATATATGTTTCTATTCCATCACAATTTTCTTGTTTTGTATTGGTGTCCCAGGTCACAATGGCCGAGCTTTATGGAGAAGAGGAAAGTCTTTTCGCCGATATTGAGGAATACATCGACGACTCTAATGCCATCCTTCCACCGGCAGTTGGTGCATCGACATTTAAAGTGGACCATGGAATGATACTGATGCTTAAGGCAGAAGGATTATTTCACAACTCAACTGATGATTATCCAACACAACACCTAAGGAAGTTCTTGGATGTGTGCGCCATGCACAAACAGACCAATGTGTCGGATGACGCTTTGAGGTTGCGGGTGTTCAAGTACTCCTTAGCGGAAGAGGCAAGGAAGTGGCTCCTCAACTTACCTCCTCACACCACCACTACATGGTCTGAGCTTGTCCCAGCCTTTTTTTCAAAGTGGTTCCCGGATAGCAAGAAATCTGAGCTTAGAGACAAAATATTTTTCTTCAAGCAAATGTCGGGGGAGCACTTACATGAAGCATGGGACCGTTTCAAGCTGTATCTTGTGAGATCACCGAACCATGGGTTCCCCGAAAACATTTTGATGGAGAAATTTTACATGGGTTTGGACCCACTCTCCCAGTCAATTGCAAATAATGTCGCGGATGGATCTTTCATGGATAAGTCATTTGCTCGGATTACTCAAATTTTAGACAAGATGGATAAGCACAATCAAGCATGGCATTCGTAAGATACGAGTGAGGGAATTTCTTATGGCACTCATTCTCTTGCAAACATGATCAAAGAGAATCAAGAAAGAGACCAAGTGATTGAAGGTCTTGCCACTAATGTTGATGTATTGACAAAGATGCTCAAGGAAAATCAAACGAAGAAAGTCCATATGGTGGAAGACATGAAATCAATGGGTAATCAAGAGTGGGAAGAAGCAAATTATGTTCAAAACTCTCAAGGTGGTTACCGCCAACAAAACAATCCAAACCCGCAAGGGCAAGGCCAACAAAATTGGCGCAATGATCAAGGTGGCCAAGGATCTTGGAACAACAACAACAATTATTCCAATAGAAGCTCCAACCCTTATGTACCACCGCGAGGGAAGTATTCCAACTCTTCACAATACAAGTAGCGGTCGTCAAGTGAATCAAAAATGAAAGGGATGCTAGAGTGATGCAACAATGAGGAATATGTCCGAGGTGGTGGGTTCACACACCGCTTCGATTCAAAAACTTGAATTGCAAATGAGAGATCTATCAAGAGAGCAAATTCCCAAGCAAAAAGGCACTCTTCCAAGTGACACGGTGGTCAACCCAAAAGCGGCCCAGGGGGTCGACATCTTATTGCATGGCCATCACAACGAGAAATGGTAAGGTGATTCAAGACGAGAGTGAGAAAGTGATTGATGTTGAGAACATTGATCAAGGAGAGGAAGCACGGAGTGAGTTGCTGGTAGTAGTGGAGGTTGAGGAAACCCCCCTAGAGGATGAGATTCAAAGAAAAAGAAAAGGAAAGGTCGTGGAAAAGGCGAAGGAGACCCCAAAAGCTACTCCACCAATTCCTAGGCCTAACCCTCCATTTCCTCAAAGACTTGCACGAAAAGTGGATGATGGGAAGTTTGAAAAATTCTATGACATCTTGAAGCAATTGTCGGTGAATATTCCATTCTTGGAAGCCTTCCAAGAAATGTCGGGGTTCGCCAAGTACTTGAAAGAGTTGATGACAACGAAGAGAACAACAAAGAATGAGGTGGTAAATTTGACTCATCGGGGTAGTTCAATAATTGCTACATCAACCGTGGAGAAGAAGGGAGACCCGGGAGATTTTACTATCCCATGCACCATTGGGTTGAGAAATTTTGCTAGAGCACTTTGTGACAACGGTGCTAGTATAAATTTGATGCCTCTTGCTATTTACAAGCAAGCGGGATTGGGATTGTCAAGACCAACTAGCATGCGTTTTCAAATGGTCGATCGAACCATAAGGAAACCCTGGGGCGTTGTTGATGATGTTCTAGTGAAGGTGGGGAAGTTCCTTCTCCCGGCCGACTTTGTCATCTTGGATTGTGCAGTGGATAAGGAGATTCCTATCATTTTAGGAAGACCATTCCTCGCAACGGGAAGAGCATTAATGGATTTGGAAAGAAATGAAATCAAATTCCGAGTGAATGATGAGAAGTAACATTCCAAGCAAGCAATGGGTTGAAATTGCCAAGCGTATATGAGGGGATCTCGGTAATTGATGTTGTTGACGAGGTGGAAGATGCCGTTGTGATGAAAATGGGAGAAGGGGCCTCGGCGAGGCATTGGCGGCAATATTGGTAAATTTTGATGATGAAAACAATTGAGGGTTATGCGGAGATAGTCAATGCATTAGAAGGGCGTGGGTCCTATACATATGCACCAAAGAAGCTTTCCCTCGACCTAGAGAATCGAATGACACCGCCCGCAAAGCCACCACACCTTGAGCTCAAACCACTCCCATCGCACTTGAGGTATAAATTTCTTGGCTCTAACGATACTTTACCCGTAATCGTGTCTTCTTTGTTGAATGATGTGCAGGTTGATGCATTGCTAAATGTCTTGCGGGATCACCGACAAGCGATTGGATGGACAATAGCGGACATCCGCGGAATTCCCGCCGGAATATGTGAACACAAAATCCAACTGGAAGAAGGGAGCAAACCAAGCGTAGAGCATCAAAGAAGATTAAATCCCTCTATGCAAGAGGTAGTCAAGAAGGATATAATCAAATGGTTGAACGCCGGGGTTGTCTACCCCATTACGGATAGTCCGTGGGTCAGTCCAGTGCAATGTGTTCCAAAGAAAGAAGTCATGACGGTGATCCACAACGAAAAGAATGAACTTATCCATACGCGGACGGTCATCGGATGGAGAGTGTGCATGGACTACCGGAAGCTTAACAATGCTACTTGCAAGGCTCATTTCCCTATGCCTTTTATTGACCAAATTCTTGATCGGCTAGCGGGGAGATCCTTCTATTGCTTCCTTGATGGATATTCCAGCTACAACCAAATTAACATAGCTTTGGAAGATCAAGAGTAAATAACCTTCACTTTCCCGTACAACACCTTTGCTTTTAGTCGGATGCCTTTTGGGTTGTGCAATGCCCCGGCCACATTTCAACAATGTATGTTGTCATATTCTCTGATATGGTGGAGGATTTTTTGGAAGTCTTCATGGATGATTTCTCGGTGGTTGGTGATTCTTTTGAGCATTGCCTTGACAACCTCCGGAAGTGCTAAAACTATGTGAAGAAACCAATCTTGTGCTCAATTGGGAAAAATGTCACTTCATGGTCGATAAAGGGGTTGTGTTGGGGCACAAAATTTCAAAAAAAGGCATCGAGGTCGATCAGGCGAAGGTTGAGGTCATCTCCAAACTCCCTCCTCCAACTTCGGTGAAAGGCATCCGAAGCTTTCTTGGTCATGCCGGCTTCTATCGGCACTTCATCAAGGACTTTCCAAAAATTGCAAACCCTATGTGCAAACTCCTTGAAAAAGACGCCAAGTTCTTGTTCAATGATGAATTCCTCAAAGCATTTGAGGAGCTTAAGGAAAAGCTCACCACGGCCCCTATTATTGTCACACCGGATTGGTTTCTCCCATTCGAGCTTATGTGTGACGCTAGTGGTGTAGCTATTGGAGCGGTTTTGGGTCAAAGGCACAACAAAGTTCTTCATCCCATCTACTATGCAAGCAAAACTCTCTACGGTGCTCAAATGAACTACATAGTGACAGAGAAAGAACTACTTGTTATTGTCTATGCTTTTGAGAAATTTCGGGCTTATCTTTTGGGATCCAAGGTGATAGTCTTTACAGATCACGCTGCTCTTCGCTATCTCATGGCGAAGAAAGATGCCAAGCCAAGGTTAATTTGATGGGTCCTTCTATTGCAAGAATTTGACTTTGAGGTCACAGACCGGAAAGGCACTGAAATCAAGTTGTGGACCATCTCTCTCGAATTGAAGAAAATGGGCGCCCGAAAGATGACTTAGACATTGATGACGCCTTCCTGATGAGCATATTCTGGCATTATCTTCTTCTTCAGCTCCTTGGTATGCCGATATTGCAAATTATTTGGTGAGTGAGCTTATCCCTGATGGCTTGGAGTCATACCAGAAGAAAACATTTTTGAGGGACTGCCGTCAATACTATTGGGAGGAACCGTTCTGCATCTGTGCGGACAACATTATTAAATGATGTGTCCCAGAAGAAGAAGTGATGCCTATTCTAAAGGCATGTCATGACTCACCTGCGGGGGGTCATCATGGAGGGAACCGGACGGCGGCGAAAGTGCTTGAATGTGGATACTATTGGCCAACTCTCTATCATAATTCAAATCAAACGGTCAAAGCTTGTGACCAATGCCAACGACAAGGCTCAATCTCCAAAGGCATGAAATGCCAATGAACTTTGTGTTGGAGGTTGAGATTTTTGACGTATGGGGCATCGATTTTATGGGGCCGTTTGTAAGTTCTTGTGGGATGAAATACATTCTTTTAGCCGTGGAATATGTGTCCAAGTGGGTTGAAGTCGTTGCCTTGCCAAACAATGAAGCTAGGAGTGTAACCGCGTTCTTGAAAAGAAACATATTCACACGGTTCGGCACTCCTAGAGTAATTCTCAGTGACGGTGGTTCTCATTTTTGCAACAGGGCGTTCAATGGCCTATTGGAGAAGTATGGTGTAAGGCACAAGGTGGCGACGCCTTATCATCCTCAGTCGAGTGGCCAAGTTGAAGTCTCCAACAGGGAGATAAAGAACATCCTAGCAAAAACAGTTAATGCAAACTGGACAGACTGGTCAAGGAAGCCGGATGATGCATTATGGGCCTACCGGACTGCATACAAAACTCCTATAGGTACCTCTCCATACAAGATAGTGTTCGGAAAAGCATGTCATCTACCCGTGGAGCTTGAGCACAAAGCTATGTGGGAACTCAAGAAATTGAACCTGGACTAGAATGAAGCTGTTAATTTGAGGCTCAATCAACTCAATGAAATGGAGGAATTCCATTTCCACGCTTATGAGAGCAGCTATGTATAAAGAGACGATTAAGGTTGTCCATGACAAGAAGATCGTGAAACGGGAGTTCCATACTGGTGACTTGGTGTTACTATTCAATTCCCGACTCAAACTCTTCCCCGGAAAACTCAAATCTAAATGGTCTGGCCCTTTCAAAGTGATGAATGTCTCTCCTTTTGGTGCTGTGGAACTAGCAACTGAGGATGGACTTCGTACGTTCAAGGTAAACGGCCAACGCATCAAACACTACTTGGGTACCGATGGTGAGAGGCATGTGGTAGAGCAATTAACTCTAAAGGAAAGTCCTTGTCCTACTGATGAATGACTCCAAGGGAGTACCAACCTCGTCGTGCCATGACGTTAAATCAAGCGCTTCATGGGAGGGAACCCATATGTGGTAACATTTTCTGTTTTATCTCTTTTTAATCTTCATTTTTTTTATAAATGTGGATTTTGGAGCAATTTAACGGGCACGTGAGTGCAGATAATGCAAACAAAAGCAAAGACAAGGTTGAAGTGCACATGAAAAAAAGACCAAAAAAAGTTTGGCCAGTTTGCGACGCATATGCTACCGCATTTCATGTCTGCGGTTCGCATTATGGTCGCAGACATCAACAGTTTGCTTGGAAAATGTTCGTGATGAAAGTGCGATATCAAGGTGCACTATGCGAAACGCATTTCTTTTATGTGATCGCATACGTTCACCGCATTTCGAACTTGGTAAGCCATTGAATATTTCACCGCATGCTCAAGATGCGATTGCACACTCCTTTTTGCGATCTTTCCCCCATCGCATTTCGCCCCCAGGTAAGTCCTCACTGTTCTCGCTCTCACGTCTTCCCTCTTAAACAAAAACAAGACAAAAAAAAGAAGAAAAAAAAAAGAAAAGGAAAAGGAAAAGATCCAGAACAGGCAAATAGGAATCGAAAGAGCAAAGAACCTAAATTGCAACAGTTGAGTGGGAAATCCATCTAATCTTATACATCTACTAATCTGGTATGTCCTTCTCTCCCCTCTTCTCTAGTCTTCCTTTTTGTTTTATTTTGTTTTGATTCATGGATTCTGTAATGCCTTTGTTGTGCTGTGGTGAAATCGTAAAGGGGAGGGGGAAGGGTAGAAATTTTGACTAGTAATTAGGCCTGGGAGTAATCCTGCCAATCCGCCATAGTTAGGACTAGAATGATGTAATTGAAGGATCTACGGATCGCATTTCTAAAATGCGGACCACATTTGTGTCGTAAATCCATCCCTAGGCCTATTGGGAATGAAGATATATGTGACGCATTTGCGATCGCATAGTCAAAATGCGGTTCGCAGATGCGTTGCACCCTTCCGCAGTATGCTTCCCCAGCCCACCTCCCAATCTGCGACATATCTGCGATCGCATAATAACCTTTTCGGTGAGTTATGCGATCGCATATTTATTTCCATTTTGCCCATCCACTTCTGTGATGCATATGTGAACCGCATAGTGGTTATGCGATTGCATATGCTATCGCATTAGTTCTCTTTGTTTAACTATGTTTTCTTATGCGACAGGTTTGCGATCCGCATTGTGGTTATGCGATCGCATACCTCGTCGCATAAGTCAAAATTTCTGTCCTTTTTGTTCATCTTTTCGTAATTTGTTTTTATTTTGTCCGCCCGTCCACTCACACGTAGTTTCTCTTTTCAGCAATGCCTCGTAAGCATACAATATCTAAGAGGGCCTCCACAAGCAGGCAGGCACCTCCACCCAAGCGTGAACGTCAAGCACCTCCATCGGACATTGTTGAAAGCCCTTCCCAGTCGGATGAGGGGGATAGTGAACCATAGGTAAACCTGGAAGCTGAAGTGTGGAGGAAACAGGGGGACGATTATCAGCTACGCTTTCCACTGCCCCTATCTAGGGAGTTGTACAGGGAGGGTCTGACCACAAGAAAGATCTTACCCAAGAAAAGGCTAAGTTTCAACGGCCTGAAAGAGCAATACCCCCATATTCTACAGAAGATCAGAACAAGAAAATGGGACTGCTTTACTGATCCGCTCGGGGAATACAACAAGACCATGGTGAGAGAATTCTATGCCTCTTATGCTGCTTCTATAAATGCCCATCACAAGAGGAACAAAATTTTCAGTGAGGCAGTGTTAGTCAGGGGGGTTGAAGTGGAGTGTCACCAGGCCGCCATCCACGCTCGGTACTTTTCAACATCGCGCCCAAGCACGGCGGAATACGAGGCCGAATTGGCCAACAAAGATGGAGAGCGTGCTTAGGTCGCCTCAGTGATTGCAAAAGGGACTCCGGCCTGGATTTCTCCCAACCACAAGATTTACAAAGAAGATCTTTCGAGAGAAGGAAGACTCTGGCTTGCTTTTGTCGCCTCCCGTCTTATTCCCACCAGAAATGAAACACATATAAGCATTGAGAAGGCCATTATCATTGCTTGCATTATGTCAGGGATCAATGTTGATGTGACTGACATTATTTTTCAAGAGATTGGGATCCGAGCTTGGAAGAAGAAGACTTCATTTCCCTTCCCCTGCCTCATCACTGCATTGTGACGAGCTGCTGAGGTCCCTCTTATACCTACATGTGACAAGGCAGCAAAGATTGACAAGGATATCGACTTCACCCGTATCAGTAATGCAGGGCCTAGGGCAGCAATTGATCCTCCAGTCATCCCAATGCCTACCCCTACAGAGGCAGAGCCCTCAGAGCCACATCCTTCTACAGCAGATCCATCCACCACTACCTCACAGCCTACTGCCTGTGTTGGTACCCCCTCAGCCATTCCGCTACCTGTCCTCTTCCAGCTTGGTCTCCTAGCTCAGCATGCCAATGCTAAGGTAGACAACCTCCTGAGAGAACTTCCTACTTTGATCCGGCAGGTCCTCAACCCCATTCAGTCTTTAGTAATTTCCCTTGAGGGTCGCCTTCAAGGACTTGAGGCACGCATTGAAAAGGTTGAGCGAGGTGAGGTTAGACACTTGCCAGAGCTCCAAACCGATGTGTCCACTTTGCAGAAGTAGCTCCATCGACTGCAGCACCTGGAGTTTGACTTCTCATCCCTCCTGCCCAAGGAAGGGGAATAGGGAGTTGGTACCTCCGAGCCTGGGCTAGGCCTTGATTTCTCCACGCTGATGACAGTCCAGGCCGCACCGATTATCCCTCCGCCTTCAGCTCCTCCCCCACCTATTGCTATACCTTCTGGAGATGAGTCCGGACATTCTTCAGAGTCCAAAGGTGAGTCACCCGAGGAGGAGTCCTCTTCGTCTGACGAGTAGCAGGGTCCTCAGGAGAAGGGAAAGGGGTTGTCATTACTACAGTTGCAGAGCCGACAGAGGAGGCGCTCATTCATCTTGCTATTCACCGTTCTCTGGAGGACACAACTGCCCCAGCCTCAGCTCAGCCACCAGCAGATGAGGGTGGCAGCTCCCAGACTCCGATCACTCTTGCCGCTGAGCCTGCAGCAGTTCCTCCACCACCAGTAGCTGCTATTCCTCCTGCTGAGCAGTCAGATGCTCCTGTCCATATGGCAGTTGAGGATACCACCGACTCCCGCAGCGCTTAGCACGCCCCATGGAGCCCCTAACTCCGTCTTTACATTTCTTATGCATTGGGGACAATGCATACCTTTTCTATTGGGGGTGGTGGTTGTACGTATTTTTGTGACAACTTGGACAATATAGTACTGGTAATTTTGTTTTATGTATGAATGGTTTTTGTTTTTGTTTATGTACTATGTCCAAGTTGCCAGTAAACCAGTGTACATATTTTGTTTGTGATATTAATATATTCCATTACCGCTTACTCTTGTTTGTATTTTATAAAAATAAAAAAATAAAAATAAAAAAAGAAAGCTAAAACAAGTTGCTAGTTTATGTCGAATTTTTTCTCCTTAGTTGTTAGTAATGAATTCCCTTTGGTTTTTCTTCACCGGGTTCTTTTCCAAGGGTGGAGTAGTAGAACCATGGCACTAGGACGAAACGTATTGACCAGTTTAGTGTAAGTGTCTAGTCTCAAGCATGTATATCTGTAAATAATCCATACCCTTCCTATAAAAAAAAAATTCAACTCTGCGAACTTGAGGCTCGGCTTTTGACTCTATGTGTACTTAGAATTATACATGTAAATAATTAAAGTTTTGAGTCGGCAAGCCCCGACTCTTGAGCTAAAACGATGTTGAACTAAACAGGCATGTGCCATGTGTGTTAGATGTTTGTATCAATAATTCTTGTGTTTAATTCTGTCAGCTAGAACTTGCCCAGTTGGTTTTTTGGTGCTAATAATAAGTACATTGAGTTGGAGAAATGACCTTAGGCGTTCTTTGTGATATGGAGAAACCCAGTGAACCTTTCAAGCTACCAAATGTTTGCATGAATACCACTAGTTTCCCATTTGAGCCTTTAGCCTTTTGTTGGACACATAATTACAAGTCTTCCCTGTTTGAAAAGTAATCCCCTCTTTTAAACCCGTACCTCCTTGAATATTGAAAAGGAGGCAAAAAGCCTAAGTTGGGGGTTTGGTGAAAGAGTTAGAGATTGGCTTGGTTGTATATTGAGTGTAGAGCATATACCTCAAAAGATTCAAATGAAAATTGTTCAAGCTTCA
>ML380129.1:0-27565 GCA_005239525.1 Nicotiana knightiana
TTTTGTGTTAATTAGCTTAAGCTCTACATGCATACTCTGATTTTGTGTTTAGGTTAATTTGTTTTGTCAAATAATAGCTAGATTTCTTTGATAATCATGCCTTCTTAGTATAATTTAATATAGGTTAATCAGTTGTTTCGTTTTAGGTGTCAGATTGTTTTGGTGTTGTTATTTTCTGCCCTAAACGTGATTGTCTACTTGTGATTATCACTCCCTTATCTGCTTAATTGTTTTAGTCATTAGGGTAGTCGATTAATCGATTAAGGTATTTATTAATTAGGTGATGAAGAGGTAATTGTACTCGACTAATTAAGTGTACCCATGAAACTAAATAATTAACAATATAATCTTAGAACCTAAATTAACCGACTTAAGATAATTATCTAACCTAAGTAGGCGTCTAATTTCATTAAAGGATTAGTTCTTCATATGATTAACTAAGTTAGAATTAGCCAACACTTACAATTAACCTAATTCCTATACAAGTCTAAAAAATTAGTTTAAAATAAACAAAATAGGAATTAAGCACCCTCAATTAGCTAAGTCCTAATTCCTAGTTAAGATAATCAATTAGGATTAATTAACCAAAATAAATTGTAAGATCAATTAACCTAAGTCTAAGGACTTTGAACTAATTAATATAAGTTAATCAATGACTAATCAACTGAGATTAATTAATATCTAATAATAAACCTGATATAACTCTTAATTACTAAAAGAGTAATTTCTAAGGATATTAAGGGCTAGTTTAGGAATTACAACTAGGGAATCTTGAGTGTAACAACCCAAAAACCTTCTAGATTAAAGAAATATCAGGAAATTAAATATTTTCGGGATAAAGGGTAATTTCAAGGGCTGGAATGTTCTGGAAGGTACATCTGTCCCAAAATGATAGGGTTGACAGTTGTACCTGTACCTTTTTCAGCTCATTTAGGATAGGGAATATGCTGAGAATATCCTATCCTAAAACCCCTATATATACACATTTTTTGACTACTGAAAATCTGGATACACACATAGATTTTTGAGAGAATTATACCCACTTTTTACCACTGAAAAATACACTTCTTAACTATTGAAGAATATGAAAAACTGACAACAGAATCTTCTATAAATTTTCTCACAAAAGAAAGTATTAAAAATACACTGAAACCATGAGTACACAAACATTTTAGAAGATCTCGTTTTCTCTTGCTGATTTCTCTTCAAATTCTGGGTTGATCAAGCTCTATTCTGGGGGATTCTGTTTGAGTTGTTGTTGTTTTTTGCTGCTGTATTTAAGCTTCAAACAACCTTTTGGTATCTTGACCTTTATTTGGTCAAGGTTGTATTCTATGTCGTTTATCATTATATTTTGCGGTATGTAGCATCTTATCCTAAATGAAATTTTCAGATTTGGAACCTCTGTTTCATGTTGTTGCATAAATCTGCTGACTTTCTTTCTTGTTTGAGCTCCTTTGTTTGAATTTGTATGTAAATCTGAGGTCAGGATATTTGGATGTTTGATGAAATCTGTTTAAGTATTTTCAAGCATAGGTTATATGAGAAAAAGACTAAGTGTTAAATCTCTAATCGATTGGCATCATTAGAGTTGAATCTGACTTTCTTTGTAGTCAGATTCACTCTATGAAAGATGCATAAAGCTTTGATTTTCTTCTGGTTATTTAGGAAGATACAGGCAGTTGAAGCTGGACGTTCAATTAAAAAATAAAGGTTCTCAAGGAGCAGTTAATTTAGAAATATGTATTCCTTTTCATCTTTCTTTTTCTATTCAAAATCTGTATTTTGTCAAACAAGGTGTATTCATTCTATGGAAATCAGTGTAAATAAAACTGGACTGGACTCTAGAAGAATGTATATTCAGTGGTATTTATTTTTTTGTTTTTTTTTTGTCTTCTCTTAAAAAATCTAAAAAAATTCGAGTTTTCAAAAATTAGGGAAAAAGTCGTTTAACTTGGACCAGGTCTGCCGAGCCATTTGTAATTGGAACAGACTCGTGAATGTAGCCCAGTTAGGCTCAACAGATCCTGGATTTCAGGCCATTAGACTTCAGGTGGTGAGCTCAGTAGTCACGTTAGAGTCAATTACTTTTAGCTGTATAGTAAGTATTTTATTTACCAAAATCTCACACTACTGAAAATTTATAAGGTTGTTTTCATTCAAAATAAAAATAGCAAAGTCCAGTATTTACGTACTCCAATTTTTTTGTTTTTGATTGAAATCCTTTTCCTAAAATGATCAAATGGCGTTAACTCAAAAAAAAATATTGTCATGTTCGGTTTTCAAATAACCAATGGTAGCAATTTTTTTTAGGAAATCTCTTCTTAGGTTCTTTAATCACATATATACCCTTAATGATTAAATGGGTAAAATGTGGTAGTGGAACTATACTTGCTTTTATGTGATATTATCTATTGATTATATGAATCGGAATGTGTTAGCATGTATCTCTCTCAAATGTTTTATTTTCCTTATCCTAATTCGAACCATGTGTCTCTTTCATCAAAACTAGCCATAATTAGGATTGGCCAAAGGGGTAAATAATAAATTGGGCTAAAATATGGCCATAGCCCAAACATTTGTATTTTAGGATAGGGAACTTAGTCGTGGAAAACCTTCTATATATCTTACAGGTTAAAGACAAACTTTTTTAGGTTAGAATTATCCAAACTCCGAATAATCGAATATTGCTTCAAATAAGACACTTTCAAATCGTCACGACCATAGTCATGACCATATATATCCTACACTCGTGTGTGGAAACTCGTGCCCCCAAATCTAACTTCAAACAGTAATAAAAATCAAATGTTGTAATTACGGGTGCATTTCATGTGGTGCAGTTACAATGTGTCCAAAAACAAACAAGTGCACGCCATCGTGACTTGTTTCAAGATAAATCCATAAATATTAAAAGCGGCTAAAATTTAAAAAGTCTAAATATTAATAGTTAAGCGACCGTGCTAGAACCACGGAGCTCGGGAATGCCTAACACCTTCTCCCGGGCTAACAGAATTCTTACTCGGATTTCTGGTCGCAGACAACTTAAAACAGAGTCTAAATTTCCTCGGTTTGAGATTTTAATAAACGGTGTCCCGGAACATCGTAAAAAATTTGGGTGGCGACTCTGAAAACTAAAATAAATTCTAAATTCGAATAATGTCACTTAAAGTGGAAAAACTCCCTTATTACCCCTTTCTTACTCGGGGGTGAAAAAAGGAGGTGTGATACTGATCGTTTGAATTAATTACTTTCCATGTTTATGTGTTTAGTTCCTACACTATTTAAACCCCTTCTCCTTTCCCCTTTAGATAGACGGAAACTATCAATACTCTCACTGAAAACTTAGGGTTTAATTCTGATTCTCTTTGCTCGTTTGCTTCTGGTCTTGGCCGGCTAAAAGTCAAGGCCAATTAATTCTGGACTTGACTATTGTCGTGTATTTTCTTTCTTTCCTGCCTAACTGGTGAGTGACTATCCCTTGTCATTTTATCTTTTATGTTTCCATAACATGTGTTCTCGATCCAGCATGTTTAAAGTATTATGAGCATGATTCTACCACTTTTATGTTTCTATAAGTTCATCTAGTCCTATAATTGATATTGTTAGCTCTAAGATTGGTTAGTTTTGAATAATATGAATCCTCTTAGAGGTTAACTTAATGTCCTTAACTTGTTTCATGTAGGCTGTTTTGCTAGTTCTGAACCTGTCATGTACTTAGCATCTTTAGGATACTACTAGTATGTTAATTGGTTAATCAATCCAGAAACTTTACAGATTTGTATTGTTATTTAACCTTTCCCCGTCATTCATGTGCTCTAACAACTTGCTTTCTAACATGTCTTGCATCCCTTTGGCTTCATGTGATTATCTGACTGCTTGCCTTAATACATTGTCTAAATGTTTCTGTGATTAAACAAGACTGCCTGAAATGCCAACATGTACACTTAGCTTAACTAGACTTTTCCAGACTTTGACTTATTAAAAATTGTGTTCTTTGCATAAACAACTTTACAAACCTTGCTTGTTTACTTAGTGCAATCATGTCTACATATTTTGTGTCTTAGGCTCTATTATGATGGATTTCTTCTGAAAATCAAATCTATTTTAAATTTTTCCTTGCCTCCTTTTACATTCTGCTTTCTTTTAAAACTCATACCCTTAGGTCTTTAGGTTCTATCCTCAACCTCCCCAGTGTGAGCACTGCTTGGGGTCCATATGAGACTCTTGTGAACTCTAACACACTGGAGTTTTGGTTCCTAATCTCCTTTGCATAACTTCTGAGTATTTGGTTCTCTAGTGTGAGCATTTCCCTGGGTCCTTGAAGCCCTTGGGAACTTTAACACACTAGAAACCTGGATTTTATGTGTGCTATGGGTGAATCTCTCACCATTGACTGTTATGTACCTGTGAAATGAGCCTTAGAGCTGATATGGTTTGACGGCCTGGGCTGCCCAGGTGTATTTGGGCTTGTAAAAAGCTCTCTATAGTTATTTCATTACTATTATGTAATTCATTTATTTACCTGGCCTGTAATAATTTTGTAATAAACAAATTCTGAGGTATTTAGTAAAATCGGGAGGGTTTCTTATTTTCTTTTGTTAAACCTGGTAGAAATCCTGCCTATAGGGTTTCATTTATGCTGATGATTCTGCTTATTTTGTTAATCGTACAAGTTCTATATTGTGCTTACATATTAGAAATCCTGCCTATAGGGTCAAAATTATGATTTGTTAGAAATCCTGCCTATAGGATGAATATGATGACCATTTAGAAATCCTGCCTTTAGGTACATCAACTTGTCCAATAAATATGTGTTAGCAATCATGCATATAAGACCAATATCTGGTTTAACTGTTTTCGGGCAATGTGTATAAATTCCTACTTAAATACTGTTTGATAATAGATAACATGCCTATACGATTGAGAATCTGCTTAATAATAGATAACATGCCTATATGATTAAGAATCAGTTCAATGATAGAAATCATGCCTATAGGGTTAAAATTGGTTCACTCATAGAAATCATGCCTATAGGACTCTATTAAATGATTCTGAATACGATTATCACCATCTATCACTTAGACAATATGCCTATAGGATTGAACAATAATTCTGGACTTAGGATTATGATTTACTATTATTCACTAACGCATGAAATGCCCAGATATAGCACCGAATAAAATCAGTAGGAAAATAGGAGGTCCTCACACTCGCATTAAAACTGATTTTGCACACTATTGCTAGCCTATTTATTATATAGATATCTTTTCTATAGGACTTCATGATTAATAAAACCCGCTACTCAGTTGCGTGCATTTGTTGTTTATGTGCAGAGGTCAACATGATCCCATATCTACTTTTATTTGAAAAGTCTTAATTGTTTTGCATGTCGCCTAGTATTTTACAATTTTGAGCAACCTAGGTTTAGTCTAGAACCATCCCTATTAGAGGTTCTAATGCCTCCAGGGCCATATTTAAGGGACGGGTAGTGCACACACAGGAAACGAATTAGAATCAACAAGAGCGCTTTAGGTAATAATTTAAAGATAGTAATCAGGTAGCAGGAGATGATAGTCTATGCCCGCTGGATAATATGAGTAACACCCCCATCTTGGGGGAGTTACAAAGTATTATTTATGTTGCATGGGGTGATCCTATAGGCTAAAAATTTAGGACCCTCCACAGTTTACTTCGCTTTCCGAGACTAATTTGCATAAGTTAAGTTTGACCTGGAACCACCGTTGTGGACCTCGAGGGGTGCCTAACACCTTCCCCTCAAGGTAATTTAAGCTCTTACCCGATCTATGGTGATGCAAACTAGTATAATATAAGTTATTTGCTATAGGTCCCCTAACGCACCTTAATGCATTAGGTGGCGACTCTCCAACAACCAATTCCTTTTCCCTACTCTCTCAAAAGGAGTTGCCAAAATGTCGAAACCCGATTTCGCGAGAAAAAGGGGGCGTGATAGCATGACGATTCTGCTGGAGATATCCTTAGGCTCTTACCATAACTAACTTGTTTTGTGAATTAGTATTTTTCAAGCATGTATTTATTATTCTGTTAATACTTGCACGCCCATTTCCCTTCCCACTCTATATGAACTTATTTGGCATCCTTCATTCAATTATGCTCGCTAAATTACTCTTTCTCATTTTTATTGCTTTTTACAGGGGAAACTAACTCTTCTATTTGTTTTCTTTCTTAAATGCCTTTACAATTATTAAATACCACATTTTATCACTCTTATCGTGTAAATGCTTGACAACGTGTTATTTTCTTTTTGCATAAATACATGCTCAATATCATATTCCACTTGTGCGCAATTAATACCATAGAAACACTTGATGAGTGTCAGCGCTCTTCCTATATCACCCTTTGAATTTGAAAAGGCTTATTTGCAGTAAAACTAGTCGATCAGCGGTGCAATCGACGGTTCTGTGCCTTTCCCCCTCAAGTTGTCCGCTTGGTGGTACCAGTCTAGACTTCTATAGAAGCCTTACTCTGATAATAACTGTACATGCATCATGGTCAAACCTAGCCTGGGTTAATATGTTGTCCGCATATTAACCCTCTAAGAAACTTTGTCCAAAGTCCACCAGGGTTTCCATAATCCCAACGGGTGCAACCACGATACGTGCATTATTTGGAGAAATAAATATCGATATGCTAATCATTAATGTATAAGTAGTTGAATCCGGAGGGGGAAAGGATATAACTTTGTTAATTTTGCAGAAAATGAGGCACGAAGTCCCCAGGTTCGGCATGGTACGAAATATACCACAATTATTGCTGGATTGGTGGGAAGACCTTTCGCCAAGCGACAAAAATCATGGGAAAAGGGTTCTCGAAAACTTACCCTCCTTATTAGACATCCAGCCAAATAACATGTTGATCGAGGCAGTCCCGATTTGTTAGTACCAGAAAATCGCACCCCCAGGGGGTTTCTGAAAATGATGGGTCTGAGAAAGAATGACGACTTGGCATGCCTGAAGAAGTCCTACATACCCTTTGACTTCCTCTATGAACGATACAGACACAACAAATCTTATCGTATCTTGCATGATGAATTCTCCATCACTTACCTGGGTTGGACTCATTGTAGGGTTTTCATATTCATCGTCTGCTTTCTGGGTATGATAGTGTTTCCAAGCCAAAGGGATATGATTCACAACAGTTTGGCCATGGTAACTAAAGCTTTAATGGAAGGAATCGAGGGGCAGACATATACTATTGTTCCGATGATTGTAGCAGAAATATACCGGGCTCTGGATCGTTGCAAGAAAGGGTTCAAACATTTTGAGGGTTGTAACTTGCTGCTGCAGATTTGGTTGTTAGAACATCTTTAGAAAGGCCAATACCGCCAAGAGTTTCCACGGAGACCGTGGAATGATCACATAGCTTTTCACCATCCGAAAAGAATGACATTTATCCCAGACATGTTTGCACAACCAGAGAACACTACAGAGTGGGTACAGTTTTTTAGCAATTTGACCAAAGACCAGTTTTATTAGATGTTCGAGTGGTTCCCTACTAGTAAATTCATCATTAGGTCCAGGGATGTTCCGCACTTGGTATTGATCGGGTTAAGGGGCATATACTCATATGTTCCTATAAGGGTCTTGAGACAAGCTGGTAGAAAACAAGTCATACTGCGAGTCTCCAAAATGGGTCACTACAAAGCAGATTTTCAAGCCGATGACATCCCATACAAATGTGAATTTCAACACATGTGGCATTTGAAGATCATTGTGGAAAAGGATATTATCAAGACAGATAGATACCACACAGGTCATGTGTACTTCTACCTATCATGGTTGAACGATAGCATAGCAGGAATAGTCGAGCCAGGGGTCGGTCAAGGAAACGCGGTCATAGATGAAGCTGGTGAAGCACATGTGAAGTATAAGAAGCTGTGCAAAAGATTTCTCGAGTCCGAGGCCAGGCATTTGGAACAACACAAGATTGATATGGAGTCAATTAACGAATGGAGGGAAATGACTACTAGATCAACAGAAAGGTTGGAATATCTGGAGCAGGGTCTAATAGAGTTAGAGGAAAGATGAGGAAAAGAGTCATAGACTGCCAGAATGTAGAGGGTAACGAGGGAGGACACCTAGAAGGGCGTATATGCTGCTGGACATGCGCGACCTGGGGAATCTGATCGACGGAGCCAAGAAGGACAAACCTGGAGAAGGTCCCTCTGGGACCAAGTAGATTAGGATTATTTGCTTTTCTAGAATCATTTTAGAATTTGAATGTAATAAGGAAAATTCCATTAGTGACTCATTTATTTATTGTTGTTTTAGGTTTGTCTTATTTATTATATTGACGAAATGAGGCAATTATCGGCATTAAATTTCTACAAACCTGCTTGTCGCTAGGCCTACCTCGGGCACAACGAGGCTCCCAAATTAGGACGCGAGTTTACATTTCTGCAATACGTGTTTAAATACTGCAAATACTTTCCAGAATCTTTACTGTCTTGGTTACCTTTTTGTTTTCCTTTCTTTTGATTATTCCCATCCCCTAAGGTTGGTTCGCACATATTGGCATCGCCAACATATCATACCAGATCCAGAGGCCCTCCACCCACTCCTCCTCCAAGTGATCCGAAAAGCAAGGGAAAAGCTAAGATGGATGATATGAGTGGTGTCAGGAAAGACAACACTACACATGCTGAGAATGTGGAAACTTCATATGGTCGGAGTACTCCAGCACAAAATGATTTGGCCCTACGGTTGGAACGGAAGATACTCGAATTGCAAGGGGATCTTGAGCAGGTCCGCAACTTGGAAAACCTTTCCCTCACCCTAAATGTGCCATACATCAACCAACAAAATTCTCAAAACCCAGTACCTCCTCAAAACACACCAAACCAACGTCCTCAAAATCTTCCCGAACCCCACCAATACACAACACCTCCTCAAAATCCTAATCCTCTACCCATACCGACACCTTCTCAACACCAGTATCTCCCGAATCAATATCCGCAAACCACTTACCATACTCCTCAGAATACCCCACAGCCTATCCCCGATCCACAAAATTCAACTAATGATCACCACTACACTCAAACCCCCGACATTCATCAAAACAATCTCATATACGTGGAAACCCTACCCCACTCCACTCAACCAACTTCATGCACACCAGAATCTGTCGAGAAGGACCTGCTCATTAAGAATATGGAAGAAGAGCTCAAGAAGCTCACAAGCCGAGTCTAGAGTATTGACAGGAGGAGCACTCATACTCGTATAAATGGACGGAGAAATCTGGCCAAAGCCTATCAATTCATATGCAGTCAAAAGGTACTATGTGTAAACTATTTATGTTTCTTCATATGATGTAATTGAACTATGCTTGACCTGATTCCCGTTTAAGAGGGGATACGTAGGCAGCCCTGTGAGTTCGGTCACAATTCAATAAAATTTCCATTTTCCCCACAATCAGAAACTGGGGCAACAGTATACGGAATAGCCAGAAGGTCATTTAGATAACTAGGGTAGAATTTTGAGGAGGAGCAAAGAAGGTCGCGATGTCTCTAATAGTGTCATAGTTGCTGGTTCATCTAACTAATTTCTAATTTGCATACTACTACGTCTTTGAAAACTATGCACGCATACTTTTGAAAAGAAACTTTACCTTTTAGCCAAATGCTACCCATGGTAACTTGAACACAATCCTCGGGCATAGTGGAACATAGCCAGTAGACGAAGGCACGAACCAACCTCCCCCGCAAAACTCACAAATTTTCTTTGGATGCACGAATAGGTCATCACCATAAGCATCATCACGACAACAGAATTGGTATGCATAAAACACATTTCCAACTAAGAATACTTCACTCTTATTCTTACATTTTCATGAGGCTAATCTCTGCCTCCCATTTACATAAGGCTAAGCATTGCCTTCTCTTTGCATGAGACTAATCCCTATCTCAATTATTGCATGAGGCTAAGCCCTGCCTCCCTATTTGCATAAGGCTAAGCAATGCCTTCTCTTTGCATGAGGCGAAGCCTTGCTTCCCTATTTGCATAAGGCTAAGCATTGCCTTCTCTTTGCATGAGTCTAAGCCCTGCCTCCCTATTTTCATAAGGATAAGCATTGCCTTCTCTTTGCATGAGACTAAGCCCTATCTCAATTCTTGCATGAGGCTAAGCTCTGCCTCCCTATTTACATAAGGCTAAGCATTGCCTTCTCTTTGCATGAGGCTAAGTCCTTCCTCCCTATTTGCATAAGGTTAAGCATTGCCTCTCTTTGAATGAGGCTAAGCCCTGCCCCCCTATTTGCATAAGGCTAAGCATTGCCTTCTCTTTGCATGAGGCTAAGCCTTGTCTCCCTATTTGTATTAGGCTATGCATTGCCTTCTCTTTGCATGAGACTAAGCCTTGTATCAATTCTTGCATGAGGATAAGCCCCGCCTCGCTATTTGCATAAGGCTAAGCATTGCCTTCTTTTTGCATGAGGCTAAGCCCTGGCTCTCTATTTGCATAAGGATAAGAATTTCCTTCTCTTTGCACGAGACTAAGCCCTGTCTCAATTCTTGCATAAGGCTAAGTTGCCTATCTATTTGCATAAGTCTAAGCATTGTCTTCTAGTTGCATGAGACTAAGCCCTGTCTTAATTCTTGCATGAGGCTAAGCCTTGCCTCTCTATTTGCATAAGGCTAAGCATTGCCTTCTCTTTTCATGAGACTAAGCCATGTCTCGATCTTTGCATGAGGCTAAGCCCTGCCTCTTTATCTGCATAAGGCTAAGAATTGCCTTCCCTACATTTGCATGAGGCTAAGCACTGTCTCGATCCTTGCATAAGGCTAAGTCATGCCTCCCAATCTGCATAAGGCTAAGCATTGCCTTCTCCTTGCATGGGACTAAGCACTGTCCCAAACCTTGCATGATACTAAGCATTGTATCCCTTTACACAAATGTTGCTCTATTTAAAACCTTGAATTATTATCTTCTTTCGGGACTAAACTCTACTCCCAACTCTACGCAAGGCTAAGCTCTGTCTTGTTATTATTTCTGGAATCATGTCTCTGCATCTCATGGGCTGATTTATAGCCAATTTGTCTGAAGGCGTCATAGTCCGAAGGCATCATCCTCATATCCGGAAGACACCATGCCATGACCTGAGGATATATCAATCTTGCACATCATTATTCAAAGGCGTCATGGTTCGGAGGCACCATCTTCATGGCCGGAGAACATTATTTCATGGCCTGCGAATCCCTTACCGTACAATTCATGGCCCGGTACATCATGGTCTAAGGATGTCATCCTCACCGTCCAAAGAAAATCTTCATGGTCCAAAGGGAATTTGCATCATGTCTAAGTGTATGAAATGATCTATACATACTTGTATGCAATCGTATTTTTAGTTTGCAGGTAGTTTCAGGAACAACCGTTCTCCTAACAAGAGCAATCTTCACTCCGGTTTTCATCCAACGTTCATATTCTTCAAATTATTTCAAAATTAACTGATTATCGTCCGTTACCCATTCTCATACGACACCTATTCAAGTATCCATAACAATATCCGGACACATCCATTTGCAATCTCAATATTGTCCATGTTTAGAATATTTTGTCTGTTCTTACAATAACCCCATTGGTTTATTCCACCGTTGGATCTAGAACTACACACGGCCTGATTCCTGTAAAACCAGGGATATGTAGGCAACTCAGAAGCCAGAGTGTAGCCTATATCTTTCAAATTATCCTATTCGATCAAAATTGGTCATCATTTTTTTACCCGACAACTCTTTCATCCTTCCCGGGTAAAGATGGGCAGCTGTTGATACCCAATTTTTTCCTCATAAATTTCAAATATGCATATATACTTTAAAAATAGTGCATGAGCATCATCAAGCATATTTCCTAATCTTCCCATAATTTTTAAAGATTTTTAAATCAACTTATTCCCATATTTTTATTATATAAATAATTATTAATTGCATCATAAATAATTTTTGTGATGATTTTATCATCTAACCTCATTACTTATATCCATATTAAGCTTTAAATATTTTTGATGTATTTATTATAATTATATTTGCATCTTTAGGCTAAAATAGTTTATTTTGCAATAATAGCCCTTATATACTTATGATCACTTTATTTATACAAAAAATAAATTTTTTATGATTTTATAGTAATAAATAATTGTTATTAATCATTTTTATGCACAAATAATATTTTCACTATTTTATTTATCATTTTTTATCAATTATTTTATTAATTAAATTGGGTATTTAACTAATAGTCCTGAATTCACCAATTTCGGACCTGAACTACCAGCCCCTTAGCCCATTTACCTAAAACACCTACCGAAAATCTTTTTCCCAACACTTAAGCCAATACATAACCCCCTAACCCAGTCCGGAACCAACCCAACCTCTTTTAAATCACAGAGATCAACGGCTAATATCACTCCCTCCTTCTAATTAACCTACTTATCCCCAAACTCTAGACACCATTATCCCAGCCCTGTCGTCCTTGAACTCTCTCCTCTCCTCTTTAAACCTTAGCGCTGTCACCCATTACCCCTCCAGTTCCAACCCAAAAATGGAATCAATCAACGATTCCCTTACCTTATTGACCCCTCCTCTCTATTGTTACCCGTTTATGGCATTACATAATTGCTTGCCTAATATGGCAAGTAGATCTTGTAAGAATCAAACCAAAATTGGTTCAAATCCTTAACTTGATGTTTATTCCGTCTGTGTTCATCACTTTCTCTTTGTAAGTACGATTATTTTCCGTATCTCTCGTTGATTTGTACTTAACCCTAAGGTTAGGGTTTTCAGATCCTCTTTTGGTTCGAATCAAAATTGGTTCAAGCTTTAATTTTAGGTACTATCACGTCTATATTCATCCTATTATGCATTTCTTTTACTTACCCTAATTTAGGGTTTCAGACCCTTTTCATTTGGACCAGATCTGGTTTGATTATGTGTTTCTTTTGAATAATTTTCTATCTATGTTCATCACATGCAATATGTAGTTGATTGTCTTTATTTTCTGTCGATTTTGTGGGGTTTACCTAAAAAACTAGGGTTTCAAAAAATTTCTTCTTTACTGATCGTTTGAATTAATTACTTTCCATGTTTATGTGTTTAGTTCCTACACTATTTAAACTCCTTCCCCTTGCCCCTTTAGACAGACGGGAACTATCAATACTCTCACTGAAAACTTAGGGTTTAATTCTGATTCTCTTTGCTCGTTTGCTTCTGGTCTTAACCGGCTAAAAGCCAAGGCCAATTAATTCTGGACTTGACTATTGTGGTGTATTTTCCTTCTTTCCTGCCTAACTGGTGAGTGACTAAACCTTGTCATTTTATTTTCTATGTTTTCATAACATGTGTACTCGATCCAGCATGTTTAAAGTATTCTGAGCATGATTCTACCACTTTTATGTTTCTATAAGTTCATCTAGTCCTATAATTGATATTGTTAGCTCTGAGATTGGTTATTTTTGAATAATATGAATCCTATTAGAGGTTAACTTAATTTCCTTTAACTTGTTTCATGTAGGTGTTTTTGCTAGTTCTAAACCTGTCCTGAACTAAGCATCTTTAGGATACTACCAGTATGTTAATTAGTTAATCAATCCTGAAACTTTACAGATTGTATTGTTATTTAACCTTTCTAGCATTCATGTGCTCTGACAACATAATTTCTATTATGTCTTGCATCCCTTTGACTTCATGTGATTATTTTCCTGCTTGCCTTAATACATTGTCTAAATATTTCTGTGATTAGACAAGGCTGCCCGAAATGCCAACATGTACACTTAGCTTAACTAGACTTTTCCAAACTTTGATTTATTAAAAATTATGTGCTTTGAATAAACAACTTTACAAACCTTGCTTGTTTACTTAGTGCAATCATTTCTCTCAAAAGGAGATGTCAAAATGTCAAAACCCGATTTCGCGAGAAAAAGGGGGCGCGACAGGTATTCCCGAAAACTGATAAAATATGCTTACTTGCAGGAATATTGGAAAATGAGCCATTACAATGAAATCCAACTCAAGAAAGAGTGCTTTTGAACAAGGACAAAAATCAAGCACATACGTTTGACCGCATAATTCTATTTGTGGCCGCAGAATGTGAAGTAGAAATCAACAGAGCTGTGGTGTAAAGTGCGGACTACATAATAAAGCAAAAGGATATAAATCAAGCACACAAGCTCAAGTGCGGACCGTAGAATTCTATCTGCGGCCGCAGAATATGAAGAAGAAATCAACAGAGTTGTAGTGTAAAGTGCATATTATTGCAGCCGTAGAAGTCAAGGTTCAGAGAGTTAGAAATTCAAGAAGAACAAGAAATGTGGACCGCACTATAATTGTGCGGCCGTAGAAATCAAATGTGCGACCGCACCGAGAATTGTACGGTCTATAGAACTCAAGAGATGCGGCCACAATGCAGAATGGTGTGACCACTAAACCAACCCCTGTCAAGAGCTGAAGAAAAGTGCAGACCACACACAGAATTGTGTAGCCGCAGAACCTCCGAAAGGGAAATTTTATCCTAAAATTTTAGCTGTGTATAAATAGACTTTTTTTTCACGAAATTAGGTTAAGTTTTGAATACCAAAGTTCTGTAGCCATTTTTATTTACCCTTTTAGGCAAATTTAGCTTATATTGTTGATTTTACATTGGATTTTCATTTATAAATCTTGCAATATGAGTTTTATCATCCTTTCTTCTTTATTTTCTTCAATACCCAATATGAGTGGCAAAATTTTTAGCTGAGATTGTGACCCAACCCTAGTGTGGGAACCTAATGAGTATTTAATTTAAGACTTGTTAATGGTTGGGTGTTTATTATTTAGCCTTGTTATTGCTTATAATTGTAGAATTAATGATTGCAAATATTAGTTCATGGCGAATTGACTTAGTCTCAAGAAACCCTTCTTGAGAAAGAGAGACTTAGTCTAGGAAACTTGGCTAACAAGAATTTGGGATGAATTCAAGAGATTGATAGTCCCAATTAAAGAGTTGAATCTAGAGATAGTAAAACCCAACTTGAGCATTTTATCAACTGCTTTGCATAATACCCATTTGGACTTGAGAAAGCAAAATTGGAAAAAACCACTCTCTTACCGAGAGGTATTGAGTGGGTAATTGTGTGTTGATAGCTATAATATACCCCGACCAATGAAAATCGCTTTAAAGATTACAACTCGTTAAGCAAACACCTAGGTGGAAGTCGCAGCCCTAGGCCTTTTATATATTTAAAAACAACATCAAAAACATTATTCTCTAGCTTAATATTTTAGAATTGCAATCCTTAGTGTAATTTTAGAGGTAAAATCAAAACAACTATTTGTGGAAGTGCAACTAAGATAGTTCACGTTCCTGTTCCAAATATAAACCACTAATCCCATTTACGCTCCCTGTGGATTAGTTCCCGGCTCCTAGTTGGGTATTATTATTGTAATCAACCACTTCACAACCCCGAATAGAGGTGTGACTTGGGCGAGATCATTGTCCACCATTTTCCTCAATATCTTCTTGATGTTCTTATTGACGGCTTCTACGACTCCATTCATCTGCTGCTTGTATGCTGTAGAATTCTGATGCTTGATCTCGAATGTTTCACACATAACTTTAATTAGATCACTCTTGAGGAGGCATTGTCAGTAATGATTGACTCAGGTACTCCAAATCAACAAACAATATGATCCCCGACAAAATCTACTACGACCTACTTAGTAACAGGCTTATAGGAAGTGGCTTCGACCCATTTTGTGAAGTAATCTATAGCCACCAATATGAACCTGTGTCTATTTGAAGCATCATGTTCAATTGGTCCGATGACATCCATGCCCCAAGCAGAGAAAGGCCAGGGTGAACTCGTTGCATTGAGTTCGTTGGGCGGCACCCGTATCTTATCAGCATGTATTTGGCATTGGTGACACTTTTGAACATATTAGTGTGTCTCCATGGTCATCCAAAAATACCCTGCTCTTAATATCTTCTTGACCAACACGAAACCGTTCATGTGAGGTCCGCAAGTTCCGGCATGTATTTCTTCGAGCAATCTAGATGCCTACTTGGCATCAGCACATTGCAACAATCCCAAATCAGGAGTCCTTCTATACAGAATTCCTCCACTCTGAAGAAAATTGTTGGCCAATCTTTAAAGTGTGCGCTTCTCAGTGTGTGTAGCATTCTCTAGGTATTCTCCTTTATCCAAGCATTCCTTGATATCGTGGAACCATGGATTTCCGTCAAATTCTTCTTCAACATGAGCACAATAAGTTGTCTGCTTACGAATTTCTATTGGGATAGGATCAATGAAATTCTTGTTTGGATGTTGTATCATGGAAGACAATGTGGCTAATGTATCTACAAACTTATTTTGAATCCTTGGAACATGTTTTAATTCTATCTTTTTGAACCTTTGATCAACTCTTGTACACAATGAAAGTACGGAAATATTTTAGTGTTCTTGGTAGCCCATTCTCCTAGTACCTGGGGTACCAATAGATCAGAATCTCCAATTACCAGCAACTCCTAAGCATTCATGTCAATGTCCATACTGAGTCCTGGAATGCAGGCCTCATATTCTACCATATTTTTGGTGCACGGGAACCTGAGCTTTGCGGAGACCAGATAATGTTGACCGATTTCCGATACTAAAACAACTTTGATGCCCACTCCCTTGAAGTTTTATGCTCAATCGAAAAACATCCTCCAACCGTCATATGTTTTGGCGATATATTCATCTACAAATGACAGTTCCTCTACGGTAAAATACGTCTTCAATGGTTCGTAATTCTCCTTCTACAGGGTTCTCTAGCAACTGATCGGCCAATGCTTGCCCCTTGACTGCCTTCTGAGTCAAATAAATAATGTCGAACTCACTTAGAAATATCTTCCACTTTGTTAACATACTTGTAGGCATGAGTTTCTGAAAGACGTATTTGAGTGGATGGATATGAGATATGTAGTGTAGGCACAAAAAAACTTTGGTTTGTTCTCAAAATTTTCTACTTCTTTGATAATTTCCTCAAGTGGTATTATATCATCTTCCAAATCTTCTGAACTATTATTCTTATGTTGTGTTGTCTCATTACATGTCATTATCGTAGGTTCATCAAGATATGTAATAATTTGCTGAAAAGAATGTAGAAAGATAATAATAAATATGAAAAGCAATAATGCATTAATAAATCATAAAACTGTCAGCAAGTACGACTCAAGGGCTCGAGTAATTATTTCAAAACAAAATACTGAAAATGTCTTAAATGCTCAAAAACAATTTAAAAACAAGTCATGCTAATTCTTCCAGGCTACCCATGTACTCGGCGAGCCCGAGATGGTGCAACAGTCCAGTTATTGAGAACGACTCTTTCTCCCACTGACTGAATAGTAAGGTATTCCTCCCCCTACTCTAAAATTGCACTGTAGTCCATATCTTCCTTATCCAGAAAAAACTTCCTAATACCGGCCAAACTCTCGTCTTCCTCGAATCTCCATATCATATCAGTCTGGCGGAGTGTCAGGTGCAATAATGGTATGGGTTGTTCCAGCGGATAGTAATCGGTGCGCCACGATGGTGTCCAATCTTGATATTCTTGCATGGTATATTCATACCCAAGCCCAAAGGTCGTGCCATGATACTGCGGTCGTATGGGTTATGTGATCCCCTGAAGCTTTCAGCCAAGACCCTTGCCCGGTTCATATCCCGTCCACAACAATATGCTTTCTATCTTATTGCTCTACCATCGATCCTTCTCAATTGCGTTTACCCGCTCAATGATGTGCTATGTTTCTCTTCCCAATTTCCCTTATATTTTTTATGACTGACACAGTTTGATTGGTGTAAATAGGGTTGTTTCCATCTCCATGACTGATCCTTCCTGATGATTCCACTCGAACTTCGCAACATAGTGCAAAGTAGAAGAAACTTCCCCAGCTGCATGTATCCATGGTCGTCCTAACAACACGTTGTAAGTGAAAGATATATCTAGCACTTGGAATTCGACATCAAACTAGGTCGGGCCCATCTGTAGATCAAGGTTGATTTCTCTGATAGTGTCTCTGTGAGATCCATCGAATTCTTTCATATTCATGCTTTTATTTGTATCTCATGCAGGCCTTCACCTAATCTTTTGAGAGTGGTCGCATATGTTCAGGCTCGAATCTCCATCTATCAGGACCCTGACAATGAACTTGTCTTCAAATTGCACAGTGATGTGCAATGCCTTGTTGTGGCTCAATCCCTCGGGTGGTAACTCATCTTCATGGAAAGTAATTTTATGACTCTCCAGTCCCTGCTCGACCATGTTATCCATCTCTCCTATAGTGATACCGGCATGTACATAAGCTTCGCTCAATACTTTCATCAAGGCATTCTTGTGTGCCTCTGAATTTTGTAATAGTGAAAAAATAGATATCTGGGCGGGAGTCTTGTTCATGTGATCAACAATAGAGTATTTTCTTGTTTGTACCTTCAGCCAGATCAGCGCTTGTTTCAATGATAGGTGGCTTAGATGCATCTTATTTGCTTGTTCCTCCAAGATTCTCAAGTGTGTAAACTCTGCCAGTTCAAGTTATACCCTGCGCAACACCTGTCTCTTCCATATTTTACATTCCCTTCTTTCTTGCCTCCGCAACATAATCCTATGGGACGGCATCAGACTTATAAGATGGTGTGGGAGCTACCATCATGGTGAAGGGCGTAGCTACCTCGACCTCAAATGGTGCCAGTGTTTGTACCACAATTGGTGAGAGGGTGACAGGATATGTCTTGGGAATATCCCCCTCTTGAATAATTCTAATCAATCCCTCCTGATCCCATTCCTCATCAATTTCTATCGCGTTCACTCCCTTTCCCATATGATCAGGGAGAGGGTTATTATGTACATTTGGCATGACTTCCTTTACATGTATAACCTTGGTGTAGATCAGTGTCTGAATATCGTGCTTTAACATTAGACATTATTCAATGGTATGACCCTTCATGCATGAGTGATAGGCAGAAGTTTTGTTGGGGTTAACCCACTAGGAAGGGTTCTCAACAGCAACAACAGGAATAGGGGTGACATAACTAGCGGCCTTCAGTCTCTCATACATATGGGCTATGGGCTATGGGATCAACGATTGGAATGTATTGTCTGGGAGCTCTGCGGTCAAAGTTCGGGCGTGGCTTTGCGTAGTTTTGGCGGGCGCGTGGAGGTGAATGGTAATATGCAGGTTGAGTGTTATAGGCATGGTAGGTGGTGGAAGGGTATTGGTATTTTGGAGGTGAGGGTTGATATGTGGATGGAGGTGTTTGGTATGTAAGGGGATACATAGGGACCTGGGATACCATCACGACACCCAGTTCTTTCTTCTTCTAGATATGTCCTGATTGCAAGGAGTTGTTTGTGGCTTGCAGTGCCTCGAAATCGGTCACCGTCCCATTTTTTATTCCTTTTTCTATCCTTTCTCCTAACGTGATGATGTTTGATAACTTGTGATTCTCGATGACCATCAACCTTTCATAATACTGCGGATCTTGATCACTAACAAAGAACTTGTTCATTTGCTCCTCTTCAAGCGGCGGTCTCACTTTTGCAGCCTCTGATATCCAACGAGTAGCATACTCGTAGAAGGTTTCTATCGGCTTCTTATTAAGGTTTTGGATGTAAAAAAATGTTTGGCGCATTCTTTGTATTGAACCTGGATCTGTCCATAAAATACGATCTCATGTTCACCCAATTTTCCCACTTCTTCGGATTCTGACTGATATACCAAAATAATGTGTCTTTTGTAAGACTTCGTATGAACAGTTTCATGAGGATTTGTTCATTCTTACCCACTCCTACAAGCTTATCCCAGTAGGTTCTCAGATGCACCTTTGGAACACCAGTTCCATCAAACATCTCAAACTTAGGAGGTTTGTAACCCTCTAGCAATTCCACATCTGGCTGGATACAAAAATCTATGTAGTTTAAACCTCCAACACCCTTCCCACCTTCAACACTCTGGACTCTCCCTGTCAGTTTCTTGAGTTCTTTTGCCATGTTCTGAATGAGCATGCCCTTCTCGGTCGGCTCATGTGTGTATAGGGTTTGTTATGGAATATGGGATAAGGTTTCCACGTATATTGGGTTGCCTTGATAAGTTCCTGGGACTTGGGGTATATGGGTGATCATTGATTGAGGTTTGAGGGGGATTGGGTACTATTGTGGTGCGTTTTGAGGAGTGTGATAAGTGATGGTTTGTGGATATTGTGTCGGGTGATGGTGTTGTTTTTAAGGGTTTGCACTGGTGGTGGGTTAGGGTTTTGTGTAGGTGTGAGATTGTGATACTGGTGCGGTGCGGGAGGATTTGGAGCTATGGGTGGTGGATTATGGTTTTGTGTGTTTTATGGTGGTGTTTGGTTATGAGTGGTTGTGTTTTGCTGGTGATGTCGGGAATATTTAGAGTAATGGAAAGGTTTGCCAGATTTTGGACCTGCTCAAGCTCACCCTGCATCTCCAAGATTTTCTGCTCCAAAACCAACTCATTTTGTCCTGTCGTACTTCTCCCGTCTGAGGTTTCAACATTTTTTGCCACGGTAGCATTTTCTTTTTGAGTACCACTTAAATCATACATCTTCCCTTTGACTTTGCCTTTACTTTTTGGGTCTCTAGGTGGAGGAGGAGGTGGAGGACCTCTGGGTCTTGTATGGTATGCCGATGTTGCCAGTATGCAAGAACAAACCTTTTATAATGGGAATAATCAAAAGAAAGAAAAACAAAAGGTAACTAAGTTAGTAAAACGAAGTAAAAGACTGTTTGCAATATTTAAACATGTATCAGATAAGGTCATGCAATAATTCGCATCCTAACATTGGGGACCTCATTGTGCCGGAGGTAGGCCTAAGTGACACATAAACTTGGATAAAATTCATGCCAAAGTTTTCCTCATTTCATCTGTGTGAAAATAAGCCAAATCAATTTTTCACTAAATCGACAATAATAATAAAGTTACTAATGACATTAAGCCTTATTACATCAAAATCTAATCTAATCTAGAAAGCTGTAAAGGCTATTATCTCCTAGTCTACTTAGTCCCTGAAGGAACTTCTCCATGCTTGGATCTCTTGACCCCATCAATCACATTGCCTAGATCGTGCATGTCCAATAGCAAATAAGCCTTGGCCAGCTTCCCTCCTTCATCATCGTCCATGCCCTGAAAATCCCAAAGCCTCTTTCTCATCTTCCATTCTAGCTTCATCAATCCTTACTCTAGATATTCTAACCTCTCTGTGGACTTATTGGCAATATATTTCCATTCCCTTGTCGCCTCCATGTTCACTTTATGTTGTTCTAGATGCTTAGCTTCAGACTCGAACACCTTTCTGCGTGGCCACTTATATTTCACTTGTGCCTCAGCCACCTCATCTATGATCCTATCCTTCATATTGACTCTTGGTTTGACGTCCCTGACTATGTTGTCCTCCAACCATGAGAGATAGTAGTACATATGACCGGCGTGATACCCGTCTGGTTCAATAGTCTATCCTTCCACGATGATCCTTTGGTCCACATGTGTTGCGCTTCGAACTTGAATGGGATGACATCCTCTTTGAAATCTGTTTAATAGTGAACCATGTTGGAAACCCGAGGTATGACTTGTTTATTTCCAGCTTGCCGCATCACCCTCATAGGAGCGTAAGGGTAGATCCCTTGCAGACCGATCAGTACTAAGTGAGTAGTTTCTTTGGATTTGATAATGAGCTCACTACTAGAAAACCATTCAAACATCCAATGCACTTGCTCATCTGTCAGCTGAAGAAATGCACCCAGCCTACATCATTTCCAGACTTTGTAAACCTGTCTGGAATGAATGTCATCTTCTTTGGATGATGACTGGTTATGTGGTCATTCGGTGGACTTCGTAGAAGCTCCTGACGATACTCACCCCTCTGAAAGTGTTCCAGCAGCCAAACTTGTAGCAAGAGATTACAACCTTCAAAGCATCCAGACCCGTGTTTGCACCGATCCAGAGCACGGTACATCTCAGCTAAGATCATCGGGATGATAGTGTACTTTTTCCCCAAGATACCCTCCTTTGAGGTCCTGGCGACCATGGCTAAGCGAGTATGAATTCTTCCCCCTTGCATCAGAAAGATCTATAGACCCAAGAAACATACTATGAAAACATAAACTTGGCAGTGCACCTATCCCAAAGAGATAATGGCTATATCCTCATGATGAATTCAGTATAATTTTCTATGCCCATAACGCCCATAGAGAAATTCAAAGGGGATATTTGATTTCTTTAGACAGATCATTTTATCATTCTTTTTAAAACCCAACATTTTCAGAAAACCGCATGGAGTGTAATTCTCTAGCACCAATAGTCATTTCTATATTGCCAAATCAAAAAATGGCTCGCTTCTCATCCTAGAACATGGTAGCAACCTCATCAGTTCCCTGTTTGGTTGAATGTTCAGCAAAGATTGCAGGTTACCTAATACCCTTCTCACATGATTTCTATCACAGGGCGCAAGGTCATTCCACCAGTCAATTAGCAAAGGTGGGATATTCTGGACCATACCGAACTTGGGGATTTCGTATTTCATTTTTTCAAACAAATAAAAGTTAGCCCTTTCCCCCTCCAAATTTGGTTATTTATGAAATAATGATCAACATGTTGGCACGTTTTCTCCAAGCAATGCACATAGTATGATGGTGTCCTTTGGGGGGATTATGGAAATCTCGTTGGACTTTGGACAAGGTTCATCTAAGCGGGTTGTTATGTTAATGACGTCTCAATCTGCACTAGGTTTTTCATGATGCATGTACAACTCAAATCAGAGTGTGATTTTGTAGAAAGGTCTAGACTAGTACTCTCAAGTGGACAACTTGAGAGGGAAAGGCGCATGACCATCGACTGCACCGCTGATCGACTAGTCTATCACAAATAAGCCTTTCCGGTTTAAAGGGGTGTTTTCAGAAAAGCGCAGACACTCATCAAGCGTTGATGTGTTGATAATAAGCATGAGTGAACTATGATGTGGATCATGCTTTATGCAGAAATAGTAACATGTTGTCAAGTATTTGCATAATATAAGGGCATAAAACAGTAAATAATATGGTAAAGAAGAACAAGAGAAGGAAAAGAATAGAAGACAAAAGAGAGAAGCTAGTTTAACTCATGAAAATATGTGAGAACATAATGAAGCATAAAGGGGAATAAGGATGGGAGAGTCATGATATAGCAGTCTTAGACAAGATGAAGGAAATGGGAAGAGGGCCTACATGTCATAGAAATGTTAGCAAGTAAAGGGAAATAAGGGAGAGAATGTACATCTCATAGCAAATTAAACAAATAAAAAAAGATAAGGGAAGGATGTACATGTCATAGCAAACAAACAAATAAAGAAAGATAAGGGAAGGGATGTATATGTCATCAAATAATCCACACAAGTCAACTTTGCTATGGTAAGAGCCTAAGAATAAATCCCCAGCAGAGTCGTCATGTCGTTGTACCCTGTTTTCTCACAAAAGCGGGCTTCGACGTGGGACAACTCTTTTAAGTGGGCATTAAAAGAGAAGAGTCGTCACTAAAAATTTTTAAGGTACGTTAGAGAACCTATTTGAAAATAACCCTATTCGACTAGTCTACATCACCAAAGATCCGGTAAGGACTCAAATTACCTCGAAGATAAGGTGTTATGCACTCTTCGAGGTCTACAACGGTGGGTCTCGACTGAAGTTATGCTATGTGGATTATTGATTTATAATTAAGCTAAGTGGTCATAAAAAGATATGGAACTTCGAAGGTCTATTGAAACAAGTGTAAAGAAAATAGCGTAAGATTTAAACTAAATCAGTACAAGTCTTAGAGGTTACAGGGATACAACTGTGTCACTTTATATTTAATGACTAAGTGTGAACAACAACCATATAAAGGGAAGGGGGTTCCTAAGCTTTTTAGCCTAAAGGATCACCACGTGCAACATAAATAATACTTAGCAACTCCCTTAGGGTAGGGTTTTCTCATATTATTCAGCAGGAACAGACTATCATCTCCTGCTACCCGATTACTATGTTAAAGTTGTTTACTTAAAGGCGCTCTAATTCAATATTAAGTCGTGTCCTATGTGTGCACTACCCAATCTATACCTATGGTCCATGAGGCTTTGGACCTACTATTAGGTGGTTCTAGACTTTACTTAGGACTCTCAAAAGTGATAAAACTGGCGCACATTTAAAACATATAGGACTACACATAATCAACACATAAGGGCTCAAGTTTGCCTCCTCATATAGATACAGATGCACGCAGGCAGTTATGAACTTATGCTAACGACGCTCAGATTATTAGGCAGGCAACATTATAGAGTAAGTCTTGGAGTCAAGTTATATTAAATTGTTTAATACCTATAGGTGTGATTTCTATATGATTGAGTAATTCAAAAGTTGATATAAAGTCTTGTAGGCAGTATTTCTAGGCGGATTGTCTTGACAAAGCGGTTTATTTAACATATGATTGTACCAAAGATCCTATAGGCATGATTTTTAGGCGAGTGATAACACCCTATATACATGATCTCAACACGATTTGTATCTAGGCAGTGAGGCCATTGAAATACAGAATTACTCATTTTTGTCCTTATGGGCATTAATTTTGTACGATCTATGTAATAAGAATAGAACAACAATAGTAGCAATTTTAATTAATCAATTTGAGATCCTATAGATATGGTATCTAGATGTGTCAAATGATTGAAAGAAGTACGTTAAAACGTGTGTTTCCAGTCATTGCATTGAGTTCCTATAAGCATGATATCTAAGCGCAACAAATCCAATTTCTGACCTTATAGGCATACTTACAAATGCTTGCAAGTTAAGGAATTATATTAACCCTAGATCATGCTTTTTAAGTGAATATACAAGTCAATCGACACGTTGTGCAGATAATTTCCAAAGGTGGGACATGGAAAGACAATAAACAATTAGAGCCCTATAGACATGCTTTCTACCTATTCATGCGAAGATAGAGTATCCCAGCCCCCAACTTTCACTAAACCCAGTTGTGTAACGACCCGGTCATCTGTCCCGTAGAATTTATATTATTATTGTTGTTATTGCCTTGTCATAGGTTGGTTATACTGTTATTGATGTGTTAGAATTGGCAGGCTTGAAATCGGAATGGTCGTAGTGAGAGTTTAGCCACTTAGTCCTTAAAAATAGCCTTAAAGTTGGAGAAGTCAACTGAGAGTTTACTTATTAGGAAACGACCTTGGAATACGGATTTTATGGCTCGAATAGCATCGTTAGGTGATTTGGGACTTAGGAGTGTGTTCAGAATATTTTTGTGATGTCCGGTGTAGAATTAGGCTTGAATTGGCGAAAGTTAGTTTTGGTGATTTTCGATCGGCAGTGGAAAATAGGCTATCGGGGTTTGAACAGGTTCGTAATGTCATTTTGGATATGTCTGCAAAATTTCAGGTCAATCAAAGTTGTTTTGGATAGTTTCGGCATNTGAGTTGGTGTACTCACGTTACCCCCTGCACATTGTGTGCAGATCCAGGTACACCGGGACCCGGTAGTGGAATTGAGCAGCGGTTAGCGTTTCTATTGGAGTTGTCGAGGTCGCGATCGAGGTAGCAGCCGGCGATCGCGACCTCGTCTTCTCTTTCTTATTCTACCTGTTATTCTTTATTTTGAGACAATGTTGTCCATTTATCCTTTTCTTAGCTTTATGTTATAGTAGCTCATGACCTAGTGACACCGGATCCGGGGTTGGAGGTTTAAATTTAGTTTTCAAATATTGTTTTAAACTTCAAATTCTTAGTATTTTTAATAAATTCATTAAAAATTGTATTTTTACTGGAATCGAATTTAGCTTAGTTAAAAAGGGAAGGCTTGTCTGGTTCCATGATTGGCGCCATCATGACTCCGAAATTGGATCGTGACAAGATGGTATCAGAGCGCTAGGTCAAATAGGTCTCACAAGTCATGAGCAGGTTTAGCAGAGTCTTGCGGATCGGTACGGAGACGTCTGTACTTATCTTCGAGNAATCAATTATGATGTGTCGGTAACTTTGGTTGGGGTCTCGAGGGGCTCGGGATTGATTTCAGATGGTTAACAGAAATTCGGAGTTGGAAAAAAATACAGCAAACAGCTGCTGAAGTTTTTCCCACAGTGATTACCGCACCTGCGGAAGTTTGACCGCAGGTGCGGGCCCGCAGGAGCGATAAGGGCTCCGCAGGTGTGGAAGACTGGCTGGGTGAGAAGTTTCCGCAGGTGCGAGTAAGTTGCCGCACTTGCGAGGCCGCAGGTGCGGGAGGTCGATCGTAGGTGCGGAGTTGGGCCGTTTAATGAAAAGTCGCAGGTGCGGTCCCGCAGGTGCGAGTTAGGGGCCGCAGATGCGGAACACCTGGGCAGAAGGTATAAATTAAAACTCTTTCGCGACTTAAACCTTATTTTACACCATTCTTGTACAGACAAAGAGCTTTGGGGACGAATTTCAAAGAGGAAATCCTTGTTCTTCATAGAGGTAAGTGTTTTGATTATTAAAACTCGATCATGGATGATTATAGAACATAAAACCAGTGTAAATTCATGGAAAATCAGTAGAAAAATTGAATTTTTGGGCTTGAGATTATGAGACCTTTAAGGGCGATTTGAAGGATCAAACAAACTCCGATTTTAATGTTCTTTATATGTACGGACTCGTGAGATGATGAAGAACAGTTTGGTATAAAAATTTCTGAGTTNCTTTGAACTCCTTTCATGTATTCAAATGTGCACATGAGCGCTCGGTATCAGTCGTGCACCGATGGCTTGTGACTTCCATGAATGAGATGTGATTTTAGCATGTTTGGGCTAGTTTAGAGGACTTGAGGCTAGATTTTTGTCTATGGCTTGAGTGCCGAGATTTCGTTTGTGTGAGCACATGTATTGGGGACTTATATGTCTATAGGTGTCCTTATTGACGAGACTTGGTGACTAGATGACCATGTGGTGAGTGTGATTTGAGAGTGAGNTGGTTCCGGGGGTCAGGTTTTGACCAAATTCGGGGTTTTTTAGCTAAATTGATATTTTTCGATTGGGATTAACACCTTAAGCATAATTTGATGATAAAAATCTGAACTTGGTAGATTTGGAGCACTCAGAGGCCTGATTTAGACGCAAAGGCACTGCGGAATAATATTTTAGCCGGTTTTGAGGTAAGTAATGTTTCTAAACTTGGTTTTGAAGGTTCGAAACCCCGAGCTAAATGATTTATAAATTTGTTGACGTGACGCACATGCCAAGTGACGGGCGTGAGCGCGTGCACCGGGTATTTGTGGCCTGGCTTATCCCATGGCCCCGCTTAGTGATTATTCCATGATGNAAAAGAGTGGCTGGATATGTAACGAGGGCGTTGAGTGTTTGAATTCTGCCTAGAATTGGCATATGGCCTCGAGTTGTGAGTGTATGGGAAGACCTCTTATGTTGTTTTGTTGCAAGTTCTCTTTTACCAGTAATTGATATATGTTGAAATTTGAGTTTAGATCATTTGTGGGAGTTGGCACGGCTATTGCAATAGTGAATGCGAGGTTGGAGATGATTTGGGATGTTTA
>ML380129.1:31731-46375 GCA_005239525.1 Nicotiana knightiana
GATGGAACTTCCCTGGGCCTGAGAGCCATATATAGTACTGAGTGGACTTCTGTGGGAGAGCTGTGAGCACTATGTGCATATCCATACTGGTTTCATACATATATTTTATGATGGGATGTAGAGTATACTGCCATACTTGGCATATTTACTCATCCTGATAAACTGTTAGCATGTCTAAATTCTGTATATTATTTATTGTAACATAATTGAGGTTTTGTCCTTCACTACTTCTCAGCCCATAGTTTGGGTTCGTTACTTCTGAGTTGGTGTACTCACGTTACCCCCTGCACATTGTGTGCAGATCCAGGTACACCGGGACCCGGTAGTGTATATTGAGCAGCGGTTAGCGTTTCTATTGGAGTAGTGGAGGTCACGATCGAGGTAGCAGCCGGCGATCGCGACCTCGTCTTCTCTTTCTTATTCTACCTGTTATTCTTTATTTTGAGACAATGTTGTCCATTTATCCTTTTCTTAGCTTTATGTTATAGTAGCTCATGACCTAGTGACACCGGATCCGGGGTTGGAGGTTTAAATTTAGTTTTCAAATATTGTTTTAAACTTCAAATTCTTAGTATTTTTAATAAATTCATTAAAAATCGTATTTTTACTGGAAATCGATTTTAGCTTAGTTAAAAAGGGGAGGCTTGCCTGGTTCCACGACAGGCGCCATCACAACTCCGAAATTGGGTCGTGTTAAGTTGTCATTTATTACAAGTTTTTACAGGCTCAAGTGGAAGAATACATGCTTCGAATATGACCAAGTTATAAGCTGAAACAAATACAGGCCCAGTAAGCAGATACAGGTCTAAAGAAAATAACCCAGTGACACTTTTGGGTCTTCAGCTTCTTTACACAAACAACAGACTCAAATCCCAGGGTTACCCAAGGCATCAGAGTGTGTCAGTTACAAGGTACAACTCCAACAACACGCATGGATCAAAACCAGGCCCAAATGGATGACTTACTTACCCAGCTAGATGCCAAACTTAACCATACAAGTAACAAACTACGCATGGGATTAATTAAACAGCCTTTTGAAGTCTACACACTGAATTCTCAAAACTTTATCTAACAACAGTTTTCACTAAAGCATATTGACAAGTTCATCGTGCGTACATAAGGCAAGTTTATGCTTGCATTCTTTGAGAACAAAGCTAAGGTGACAGGATTGACCAACATGAGATAGCATACTACTTCAAGTACAGTTTTAAAGAAAAATGGTTCAAGATTAGCATAAATAACTTAGTCATGAGATTTTAAACATGAGCGTCTAATATAATCATGGACAGAAAGCCAATATGAGTATCAGATTACACATAAGAGAAAAGTTGGATGTTGCACTTTCACCTTGTAAACCATAGGTAGTACTAAACAGTTTTGGATTAAGCCAGGCACGGAACACATCTTAAAGTTCACAATTAGCAGGGTAATACGTTTGGCTAACATCATGGCTAAGAACTAACTCTAGTAGGGTATTAAGTACACATGAATGATCCAACAGGAATTAGAACACATGAATTGATTTATCACAAAGATACAGAATAAGGCAGGGAGATAAAATAAGTATGGGTGGCAGGTAGAAACATTCAAACACACAGAAACACACTAGGCAGGGCATGCTTAAGGTAGTGAAAATCATTCATGTTGAACACATACAATAGGCATACATTAGAGTGAGAAATTGGACAAGTTCAAATGCTAGAAAAGTTTTGAGTTATAAAATGACAGGGGTAACACAGTAGCATATAGATTCACAAAGCTTAAGTGACATAGATGTACAAAACAAGAACACAACGAGAAAGAATGAAATTGACAGAGCCAAAGACACTTACCAGTTGGGAATTATCAAACGAGTAAACAAGAAGAATAGTTCCAACAATACTTCAATCATTGGCTGCAGAGAGAACAGTAGAACCCAAAATCAGTGCGTCAGAGTTCCCAAGGATTTCAAATGAACCCCGGGCAGTGCTTGCACTGAGAATGTTAGTTAATCAAAATCTGGTGGCCTTGGCGTTCAGCCGGCCAAGAGTGCAGAAAGTATAGAAGAATCAAAGTAGTGGTATTAAAAGTTGAGTAATGAATCTTTTTTTAGGGGAACGGGGCAAGGGGGCTTATATAGTAGTCCATTAAGCAGACAAACAAGGAAATAAAATCAATCAAGTTCAAGAAGGGAAAGGAAAATCACATGCATATCCTATTTCGAATTAGAATAGGTAAAAATCAAACAACCCTAGTTTGACAAGTAGTCAAAGTTAGCTAAGTATCTCGGTGAATCGGAACTATACGACCTTGTTGAGAATGTATACAGACAGATTTTCGTCTGAACCGTGTAGGTTAAGGATGATTGCAGTCGATTCGGAGAGATAATAGTTTCCAATATCGGGCAAGTACTAAGTAATACCACGAGCGTATGAATGATAACGAGATAGTGCAAATAAGGTAAGCAGATCGTGAAAGAATTTCATGATTTAGTCGGGTTTTGAGGGGATTTGGGAGGAGTTAGCTAGGGTTTGGTGGGAGAGTGGGGAGATGAGGGAACGTAAAGGCGGCTGGGCAGGAGGAATGGTCTTTAGGGTTTGGGGTGAGAGATATAAGGATAAAGGGGGAAGTGTTGTGAGCCGTGGATCATTTTTTATCAACAGCTGAGATTTAGATGACCTGGTTCGGGTGTAATGGGTCGTGTTATTGGGATAGGGGTTATTGGACTGGAGTTTAGGGTGTGGAATGGTGAAGTGGGTCCGAACTTTGACCTGTTTTGGGCCAGATTTTAAATACAAGAAATTAAGGGAAAAATAATTTAATTAAATAGCTAAATAAATATAAAAAATACTATTTATGAAACTTAATACTTTAAAAATAATAGTTGAAGATTATAAAAATATAAAAAATTATTTTGATCCTGAATAAAAAGGACAAATGCATTTAACAGTAAAGTATAGGCTATTATTGCAAAAAAATGTGTAAATAGTTCAAAAATGCAGATGTAACTATATAAAATGAAGTAGAATGTTGTAAAGCGTATACGTAGGTGTAAACAATAAATTTGGATGATTAAGTTATCACAAAATAATTTGAAGGAGTAACTAATAAATATTTGAATAATTTAAATGCAAAAAAATTAATTTTAAAGCCTTAAAATTATGAAAAATTACATAAAGTACTTATATGACTCTTGTAAATTGATGATGATGCACGAATGATATTTTGAAAGTATATAGGATATCTATACAAATATGAAGGCAAAATTGGGTATCAACGGTACTTTCTCTCTCGAGCAATACACACTAGATAGGCACAGTTAATTGAGAGCTCTTTAATCAACAACAAAGAAAATATAGTTGAACAAGTAGAGAAATATCAACGGCAAATTTACAATAAACGTAGTGAAAAATCATCCTTCAATAGGTTCCATCAAACCCTAGATAAGAGAGTTTATCCACTCATAAATGTACAAACAATCATCATGAAAGAATTAGTCTCCACTAGCATTATTTGAAGAATGAAGAAGAAAAGATTTACTATTTAGAATAGATGGATGTGGCCCAATGGCTAAAGTCAAAGACATTAAAATACAAAGTAAAGAGAGAAAAGGAGGGAAAACTCGTTTGATTCTTGCTCCACAATGCTCTGTAGCCTTTTTCTTCTCCAAAATAATGTCGAACCCTTTCTCAACTCGTTTGGAAATAATTATATGTTAGGGTCGAGGTCCTTGAGTCCAAATCCGGGTTGAAGTATTTTAATTCGCGCACTTTTGATCACTGGGCTATAGACCTCGCGAGGCCAGGCTTATAACGCAGTCAGCCTGGCTACAGAGCTGGTTTCACCTGTATTGCAGCGCGGTCAAGCTGGCTATAGAGCTAGCTATGCTTGCCCGTAGCACGGTAAAGATGGCTACAAAACTAGCTACTCTTGGCCTAGCCAGGCTTGGGTACTTGGTGTTTTTGTGATCTTTTCTTGTATTTTCGTGTTCTTTTCGTGCAACTTTCATTCCACTCTTTCTTCCGATGCTCCTACACATAAAGAAAACATAATTTAGCTCAAATGTTGCATAATTAATCACCAAACCAACAAAATATAAGGCAAGTAATATATTAAAAGTATAGCATTTTGGCGAAACATCAGGTAGCAAACAAGCTGATGTTTCGCCAAAATGCTATACTTTTAATATATTACTTGCCTTATATTTTGTTGGTTTGGTGATTAATTATGCAACATTTGAGCTAAATTATGTTTTCTTTATGTGTAGGGGTAGCAAACAAGCTGATGAAATACAAATATATATATATATATATACATACAAGATTCTAAAAATCTAAGCACAAAGGGGCCTTTTTCAATGGATACGGTTGAAATTCATTGAAAACATATAGATGAGTCAATATACAAAATTTGAGGAAGATTGGAGGTGATTTAATAGCAAAATTTGTAGTTAAAATCGAGTTCAAAAAATTTTCTGCGACACATATATCACCATACAACTCACACACAGGTATATATGGATATACATGTGATACACATTTGCTACAAATATGATCAGGGGCGGCTCTAAGGCTAGGCCAGTGATTAGGCCCCGAATTTACTTTAAAGTTTTATTATTATTATTATTAAATAGGTATTATAAATAGAAGTGTTACGATATTTTTGTTTATCATTTGATTTAGTTTAGTTTATACCAAATAAGTTCATAAATTTAATAATTTCCTTCACTCATTAATTAGTATATTTGATTCTCTCTTCAATTTTAGTTTTACCCTTTTTATATAGAAATTAAGTTACATGTATCAACAATATAATGAATTTATTTTACAATTTTTTCTGAAACAGTATAAACACAAAAGCATTCATGCACCGCTTTTATTTTAGTGTAATTCAACATATTGTAAAGGTTATTTACATTTGTTTTAAATATTTACTAACAAGAGCAACTTAACAGAACGAACTACAATTATTGTTTAAATTAGTCAAAAAGGTGTAAATATTTTTGACGCTGTCAATGCTCAAAACTTAAAATATTACGTTATGTACGCTCATTTCTTTTTTTTGTTTGTGATGATAGCCAAATCAAAAATCTTACTTTGAGTTTCGGATCTCAAACATCCAATAATACGCCACTTTATTCTTTGTGCTCTTTTTCCTATTTTCTTTTTATTTTTTGAAAATTCGCTATTTTTGTTTTGACTGATTAATTTGTTGTTTAGAAAGCAATTTTTTTAGTTTATGTACAAAATAAATTTAAGGACTTCTTAGTATGATTTCGCCTTTGGTAACGAGATCCTTTGGGCCGCCCCTGAATATGATATATATGTGATACACTCATCATGTTTTTTAATGTTCATCTTTTACTTCGAATTTTCAATTCAAACCACCTCAAAACTCTACCAAATTATCTCAAAATTGAGATTTAAACTCCTTAAGATGTATCCAATCTATTGCAACAATACACATTCAAAAAAAAGCAAAATTCGATATTTTTTTTGTTGCAAATAGCTAATTGGCTAATATTGATAATATATTTTAAATTGGCTAATTTTTGTACTAACTTATTTATGGGTTGATATAACTGGTAATTTTTCATTAATAAATGCATGATATGCGTTTTGTGCATAAACTTTTTCTCTTTAACCTCGTAATTTAATTGCATGTACTTTCACTTCATTTCACAATGGAAATTGATGTAATTTTATATATATATATAAACATTAAATGCGTAAGAATTTTATCAATGCGATAGACACATTGGACTTAGAATCTTGACTTGACCAACCTGTCCTACCCGCGGGCCCTATAAATGGAAGAAAAACCCCGGAATTGATGGTATAACTTATAAACAAACTCTTGCTGCCGGCTCGCAACAAATAGAAAGCTCCAATGAATTGAGTAATAATTTAACGCGACATCATTGGCAAAGCAATTATAGCATTAACATCAATATTGTTTGGTTTCCTGCTCAATGTTCGATATTTGCATTGGATCCCCATTAATCCTGATTTATGCCACGTAAGGCCTACTAAAGGAGTGGGAAACATTACCTACCATATACTTTTTTCATTCCAGGATAAGGGCGCAAACTCGAGACTTATCGGTTAAAGATGATGGAATCTTCCATCTCATCTCAACCTTTAGTGGTAGCAGTAACATTAATTATAAGCACCATAAAAAGGGGGGAAATGACGTTGATTAATAGAACAAGTACAAGGCAAGCATGGATCAAAACCAAACATCATCAACGGCAAACATGGACGAAAACCAAACATCAGCAGTGGCAGTTGGGTGGTGGCTAGTGGTGATGAGGTTCCTTACATTCATTTTCTTGTTAGTATCAGTGATTGTCCTTGTTACTGATAGTGTTGAATCAGTTAATATCTTTGGTTTTCCAGTCAAGGCCACTGATTTCTATGTGTTAAATAATAAAGATATTCAATCAATATACATAAATATACAGTCGGGTATACAGTCAGCACATGACACAGGCAGTTATACAAGCTGTATACAGCTCATATACAGATTCACAGAATCTGTTATAACTGCCTCTTTCCAGCAGTTAGTGGTTAGACTTAAACTACTTCTAGGATTGAGAATCTAAGTTAGTTAGAAAGTAGTTACATTGTACATTATAAATACAAGAGAATCACACCATGTTGTAGTCACAAGAATAAGAAATTCATATGAGAAATGCTCTTGTTACTTACTCTCTTTTTGGCATGAGTTTGGTTTCTTCTTCTCCTACAATCTATTAGGCTTTCCTTCAAACACCTTGCATCCATAACTGCATAACAAACATCACCTTTAATCACATGGTATCAGAGCCTTGATCACTGATCAAGGGAATTAAACTCTCAGTCGAAAATCTGAAGAAAAAACACACAGTGTTCTTCACCTCAAGTTTGAAAGATGGGGACAAATGGAGATCATGTTACTGCTGACTTAAACCAAGGTCTGGGGAATGGTAATTCTGGATTGCAAGGTCATGTGAATATAACCAACAATGGAGGACAAAACTCTGGTGAAAATCCTGGAATTAACACTGGACAAACTCAAAGTTCTGGACAAGGCCAAGGAGTGGACTACAACCATCCTCTCTTCTTGAGTCCAGCTGATATAGGAGGTATAAGTCTTATATCTTTTCAATTAACTGGCCCTGAGAATTATACTGTTTGGAGTAGATCAATGAGATTGGCTCTTCTAGGAAGGAATAAGATGGGGCTGGTAGATGGAACTTGCAAGAAAGAAAAATATTCTGAGTCTTTGTGGTATCAATGGGAAAGAGTCAATGCCATAGTGTTATCTTGGCTGTTAAATGCAGTAGATAAAAATCTGTTAGGTGGTATAGTTTGTGCTTCAGAGGCTGCTGATGTATGGGCAGATCTCAAAGAAAGGTTTAACAGAGTTGATGGATCTAGGACTTTTAATCTTCACAAAGAAATTGCACTCTTAAGTCAAGGAACTGCAACTGTATCAGCCTACCACACTAGACTTAAGAATCTTTGGGATGAATTTGAGTTGTTAGTGCCTTCTCCAGGTTGTAACTGTGAGAAATCTAAAGGTTTTGTGACCTTTTTACAAAGATTGAAGCTGTTTCAATTCCTTATGGGGCTCAATGACACATATGTACAAGCAAGAAGTCAAATCTTGCTAATGACTCCTCTTCCTTCTGTGAATCAGGCTTATGCCATGATCATAGGGGATGAGAGTCAAAAGGCTTCTGTGTCATCTGTGTCACAGGCATATGTAACCAATAGCATTGAATCTATTGCTATGTACTCTAAGACAGGTCCTTCTTATTCTGGAAACTCTTCAAGAAACAGCAATAACAGAAGACCTTTAAATCCTAACTCTGGTGTTATATGTGAGTTTTGCAAGTATAAGGGACATANCTATGCTTATCGGTAAACTAACTACTTTTCCCTTGCAAATACGTTTGTTCCTTTCTTTTCCCTATAAAAGATTAACATGTCCTAATATGATGCATATTTGATTATTAAGATATTGTTTTAAATATAAACACTGAATAATAGATTGTTTGTTTTATCAACATACAAACGTACGTGTGTGCTTTATAACTATTTAATACATTTAATAAATATCCACCATAATTATTAGAAAGATGGTACCCCTTCTTACAGATTCTATGCTTAAGACTTCTGAGTTTAATCCTGCAATCATTCATGATAGTTTAAAAAGTTACCAACTGAGATAATATATGTGACTGTAGGTGATTTTTTATTTTTTTTTTAAGATTGACTGTACAAAATTATATATGTGTATTGGTAAAAAAGAGTCTCATACGTTAGCTGATTCTAGACAACTCAACCGGATACGTGGACCAAGGGAAACGCGACAACTGGACGTGATTCTATAAAGAGATACGGAACAAAGACGTACGGATCAATAAACCATCGAGTCCATCAGCCACGGGAAACTCAACCTGATCAAGACAGGGAAGAGACACTGTCAGAATGAATCTTGACAAAGCTACGAGCAGATTCAAGGACCCACAATTGATTACTCGTACGTTATGTAACCGTGCCCCAATTACCGTTATCCTTTGTAACGCAACATTAATGTCATAATTAGTTATTAATGGGCAATCATAGCAAAATTTGTACGTTATATCAAGGAATCTCCTATATAATGGACGAGAATACAGCTTGTAAAGGATCATCTGATTTTCGAATACAATCTATTTTGTTTTTCTATATTTCTGCAATATTGTCTATTACTCGTTTCTCTCTATTTCCTTGATTATCAGTAACTCGTGTTCATCCTAGAAATAGCTTTGGTCAAAGGATCTAATTCTTTGGTTAAACAAATTGGTTCCATTGCCAGGAATCGAACCCGGATCTCCTGGGTGAAAGCCAGATATCCTAACCGCGAGTTGTATGTTATATCAAGGAATCTCCTATATAAGGGACGGGAATACAGCTTGTAAAGTATCATATGATTTTCGAATACAATCTACTTTGCCTTTCTATATTTCTGCAATATTGTCTATTACTCGTTTCTCTTTATTTCCTTGATTATCAGTAACCCGTGTTCATCCTAGAAATAGCTTTGGTCAAAGGATCTAATTCTTTGGTTAAACAAATTGGTTCTGTTACGGGGAATCTGATAATATTTGCGTGCTTTTCAAGCGATATCCTCTGAACTATGTCGAACTCCAACGACAACAGCCAGCAAAAGAATGGAACCCCAGTTCCATCGCCTTCAGGAATCCCACGTGGTTCAAGGGAACAATCCCCAGAAAGATCCAATAACAACGATGATAATAATGATCAAACGGTGGAACAAGATCGAGTAAAGCAAATGATTACAGAGTATATCAGCCAAGCTTTGAAAGAATTTGCGAGGGGATTACCGGCAGCGTTACCTGCACCACCGACACCACCCCCTAATAATACAATCACCATGGAAAATCCTTAATCTGGGTTGGCGAACTCAGGAAGGGGAGATACTTCTAATGAATCTCTCGAAGCAAGACCAGGTATGACTAATAACTCTGAACTACAAAATTTACTGCTAACTATGCAGAAACATATGAAGGAGCAGAATGATCGTATCAAAATAATTCCTAGAGTACCGCCTATTATCAAAGGCATTGATGTTGATAGGTATTCTCAACAACCTTGGAAGCCAAGTACGGTACCCTTGCCTATACCTAAGAAGTTTAAAATGCCTGACGTTCCCAAATATGATGGAACAACTGACCCACGTGATCATGTGACTGCTTTCACTACTGGAGTAAAAGGCAACGACTTAACAAAATAAGATACTAAATTAGTCCTTGTCAAAACAATTGGGGAAACACTTACCAACGAAGCCCTAACCTAGTATTCTCTTCTCCCTGAAAATTCTATTGACTTTTTTGCTGAGCTTGCAGATTCATTTATAAAAGCACACTCTGGTTCACAAAAAGTTGAGAAAAGAATGGAAGACATATTCAAAATAAAACAAGGAGACACGGAACTACTCCGTGAGTTTGTAGACAGGTTTCAACGAGAAAGAATGCAATTACCCAGGGTGCCTGATAATTGGGCAGCCATGGCATTTGCAAGCAACCTAAACGATAAAAGCTCAGAAGCAACGAGACGACTTAAGGAAAGTCTAAGAGAATTCCCCGCTATAACGTGAAACGATGTATATAACAGGTATAGTACTAAACTCAGAATAGAAGAAGATATCATTGCTCGTTAAATAGGTGAAGATCATTCCAGATCCAGACGTCCTGAATCAGACAGAAGATCAGGTAAAAACAGGTACGATCCTTACTTAGGACCCTCGGGANTTAAGTGGCCCAAAGAGATGTGATCAAATCCAAATAGAAGGAACCCAGATAACTAGTGTGAATTCCATAACGATCATGGGCACAAGACTGCAGATTGCAGATTTTTACAAGGTGAAGTAGAAAATTTATTGAAACAGGGCTATTTAACAGAATTGTTTAGTGATAAAGGTAAACAGGCATATATGAAGAACAGGCAGGAGCCCCCAAAACCTCCTTCTCCAAAACGAACCGTCAACGTGATACACGGAGGTGAAGAAGTAAACGGAGTGGTCTGCAAAACGACCACAAAGTTCACAATTACACATGGAAAACGGGTTCGTGAAAATCTGGAAGCGGACGATATAACCTTCGATGATGCAGATATCGGCGGATTAATGCTTCCTCACAATGATGCTTTAGTAATATCTTTACTTATTCATGATACTAACGTAAAAAGAGTGTTGATTGATCCAGGTAGTTCAATCAATATCATTTTGCTAAGAGTCGTGGAAGAAATGCTATTGGGGAATCAAGTAATTCCAAGGGCACGAGCCATATCAGGGTTTGATAACTCTACGGTTATAATAAAAGGAGGAATTGAGCTTAGCACTTATGCTGAGGGGGTGATCAAAAGAACCAGGTTCCAAGTCATCGATACTGACATGGCTTATAACGTAATCGTGGGAAGGCCATGGATCCACGACATGAAAGCAATACCCTCCACCTTGCATCAAGTAATTAAATTCCCCTCTGAATGGGGGATTCAGCAAATTAGAGGCGATCAACAAACCGCGAGAAATATAAATTCCGTGGTACACTACAACAAAAAAGTAGAGGTGGAAGAATCAAAAGATAAGGGAATCTCCCAAGCAGGTAACACCGCCCAAACAGGCATGGAAGAAATTACTACCCAAATAGGTACGGAAGGTATTATTGCTGAAACAGGTACGAAAGAAAATACTTACGAGAAGGTGAATCAAGTTACCACGGAAGGTGCATTAGACCACACGGATGCAGATTCCAGACCGGACGTCATTCATGAACCGGAGGAAGACGAGCACATCAAAACAACTACGGAAGAGCTCGAAGTTGTTCCATTGTCTGAACAAAAGCCTGAACAGAAAGTGTATATAGGCACGAGGCTGGGCCCCGGTCAAAAAGGTAAGTTAATTGATTATTTAAAGGCTAACGCAGACTTCTTTGCATGGTCCCACTCAGATATGACAGGTTTCCCACTCGAAGTGATGACTCATAAACTAAATGAAGATCCATCCTTCGTACCTGTTAAGCAGAAGAAAAGAAAGGAAGGACCATTCAAGAACCAAGTGATTGACGAAGAGGTACAGAAACTCTTGAAGATTGGTTCGATACGAGAGGTAACGTACCCTAACTGGNGACTTCTTTGCATGGTCCCACTCAGATATGACAGGTTTCCCACTCGAAGTGATGACTCATAAACTAAATGAAGATCCATCCTTCGTACCTGTTAAGCAGAAGAAAAGAAAGGAAGGACCATTCAAGAACCAAGTGATTGACGAAGAGGTACAGAAACTCTTGAAGATTGGTTCGATTCGAGAGGTAACGTACCCTAACTGGCTAGCTAACACTATGGTAGTACCTAAAAAGAATGGCAAATGGAGAGTATGCGTAGATTATACTGACTTAAATAAAGTATGCCCCAAAGATTCATTCACATTACCACATATAGATCAAATGATTTATGCCACCGCAGGTCATGAATTGTTAAGCTTCCTAGATGCGTATTCTGGTTATAATCAGATTAAAATGGATCCCTTAGACGAGGAAAAGACCTCCTTTATTACAAAAAGGGGGACTTATTGTTATAAAGTCATGCCTTTTGGCTTGAAAAATGTTGGAGCCACCTATCAAAGGCTAGTGACCAAGATGTTCCGGGAACATCTGGGAAAAACGATGGAATTTTACATTGATGACATGCTGGTAAAATCAACACGGGCGAAAGACCATTTCTGGCACCTCTCTATTACCTTTGACATTTTACGCAGGTACAATATAAAGCTGAATCCAGAAAAATGCGCTTTTGGCGTAGAATCAGGTAAATTCTTAGGTTTCCTTGTATCAAACAGGGGAATAGAGGTAAATCCTGATGAAATTAAAGCTATAGAAGAAATACTTGATGTACTTATAAACAAAAAAGAAGTTAAAAGACTAACGGGAAGAATTGCAGCCTTAGGAAGATTTATTTACAAATCTTCCGAAAAAAGTTATAAATTCTTTACAGTTCTCAAAAAGAAAAATCGGTTCGAATGGACTGAGGAATGTCAACAGGCTCTCAAAGACCTAAAGTCTTATCTATCAAAACCTCTGTTGCTATCAAAGTCAAAGGAGGGGGAGGGGTTGTACGCCTACCTTCCCGTCTCGGAATTGTTGTAAGTATTGGTAAGGGAGAATAAAGGTAAACAATCTCATATTTATTATATAAACAAGACATTACTAGATGCTGAAACTAGATATCGACATCTAGAAAAATTAGCCTTAGCTTTAATAATGGTATCTAGAAAATTACGACCATATTTTCAGTGTCACCCAATCACCGTTGTGACTTCATATCCTTTAAGAAATATTCTGTATAAACAAGAATTGTCAGGAAGATTAGCCAAGTGGGCCATAGAATTAAGTGAGCATGAAACAATCTATCAGCCTAGGACTGCAATTAAGTCTCAACTACTAGCTGATTTTTTTGCTGACTTTAGTAATAGCATTATCCCTGAAGTAGAAAAAGAGTTACAACTTTTTAACGGTGCTAATCCGGGCCTATGGACCCTATTCACCGATGGCTCCTCAAATATAAAAAGTGTCGGCTTAAGCATAGTCTTAATATCACTCACGGGTGAAAAGACATGGCAAGCTATCAAGTGTTATCCTATAACTAACAATGAAGCAGAGTATGAAGCTGTTATTGCAGGGCTTGAACTCGCACGGGAACTCTCAATCGAGCAAATCGTGATCAACAGCAACTCCCAACTGGTAGTAAATCAGATGCAGGGGACTTACATCGAGAGACTCGAATGCAACAGTATCTTGAAAAAGCACGAGAGCTCGTGAGACAATTCAAAACATGGAAGGTAATGCAAATACCTAGAGAGGAAAATGCAGAAGCAGATGCATTAGCTAACCTCGCAGCAGNCGATCGACCAGGACAGGAATGAGGTAACTTTTAACAACTTAACCTGGGACTGGAGAAACAAAATTCTTAAGTTTCTGCAGAATGGCACCGTACCTGAATACAGGAAAGCAGCTCAAGCACTTCGCCGCAAAGCTGCACGATACTGGCTTTTTCGCAACTCGTTTTATCGCAAGATGTTCGAATGATACTGTGGAAATCACTCAGGGGCAAGATCCTTAGTGAAAATCCTAATCAAAGTTGGATACTATTCTCCTAAGATGGAAGAAGAAGCCGAGAACTTCGTACCCAAATGCGACAGGTGCCAAAGGTTTGCCAATAACATGCATCGACCAGTGGAATTATTGCATCGAATAGTATCCCCATGGCCCTTCATGAAACGGGGTATGGACATAGTGGGACCTCTTCTCACAGCTAAAGTACAGGTACGATTTTTGCTCATGCTAACCGACTATTTTACAAAATGGGTAGAGGCAGAAGCGTTCAAACAAGTGCGAGAAAAGGAAGTTAAAAGCTTCTTATGGCGAAACATAATATGCCGCTTTGGGATACCAAAGAAGATCGTGTGCGATAATGGCCCACAATTCATAGGCTCGCAAATCACAGAATTCTTCGAAAGCTGGCAACACTTCAACGCCATACCACCCTGGCTAATGTTCAAGCTGAGTCAACGAATAAGGTTATCATCAACAATCTAAAGAAGCGGCTGGATAAAGCCAAAGGAAACTGGCCTGATGAGTTACCAGNCATATAGAACAACTTCAAAAACAGCCACGGGAGAAACCCCGTTCGCACTTGTCTATGGCTTAGAAGCCTTAATACCTGTGGATATTGGCGAACCAAACATAAGGTTCGCAACAGCCATGGAGGAAGCAAACAACAACGAATTGAGGACCAATCTGGACCTGCTCGAACCACGGAGAGAAGCAGCACTGATACGTATGGCAGCTCAAAAACAAATCATAGAGCGTTATTACAACCGTAAAGCTCATCTCAGGTACTTCAAGATTGGGGATTTCATCCTTAAAAAAGTTTTTCAATCAACGAAAGAAGCAGGCACAGGAAAGATAAATCCAAATTTGGAAGGACCCTACCAAATCCGAGGCATAGTTGGGAAGGGCGCCTATGAGTTGGAAGCTATGGATGGAAGAGTTCTATCAACAAGCTGGAAGGCCATGCACCTAAAGAAGTATTACTTCTAAGGAAAAGAAGTACCCCCC
>ML380131.1:0-34472 GCA_005239525.1 Nicotiana knightiana
GTATGATGTAACCCACTACTACTTGCATCATGGACAACCGACAAATGAAGTGCCTAAAAGTCTTAAGGTAAGAGGATATGTTTGTGGATACCTCTCTACGAGTTCCATGTGGCTGTTTGTTTATTAAGTTATCCAAGATATCTCCTTTTAGGTGCACGGCTTGTCAGTTTTGGAGAGTTGCTTTTACATCCCTGCTGGTTTTTAATCTATTTTATCCAACTACTAACCAAGAAAGTGAAGATTTTGATGTCCACACGGCCAGAGATTTTACAATAGCATAGCAACTTATTTTAAAATCATTTGTGGTACTTGAGAATTGAGACTGTTAATTTCAGGTTTTAGTATGTGGTCCAATCCCTTCTTTAGTACTCTAAGGAAGGGCTCTGGCGTGTTTTTTTTGGGGGGGAGGGGTGGGGGGTTGTTTCGAAGTGAGAGTTTCATATCAATTTGTGAATCTCGAAAAGGTGTTCTTAACCTGTTCAATGAACCTAACTGGTGATTATTTTGCCCCTTTCACAGAAATATCACTTGAATCATCATTTTCGTATCCAGAACAAAGGTTTTGGCATTACCTCGGCTTTCTGGGACAAGGTGTTTGGAACGCTACCACATTCAAAATCAGCCAAGAACAGATGATTCCTTTCGTGAAGGAGAACTAGTTACAGCTCTAGGCGCTATTTATTAGAAGGGGTTAGAATTTTATTTCTTTGATCTGGTTCCATTTTTTCATCTATCATTATATTCATGTCACAGTTTAATCGGCATCTCAGCCTTGTGTCAACTTGTGTAAGGGTTGTAACCTTGCTGCAAAACAGTGTTCATCAGTCCATCCAGGTTGTATTTATCTTCATCATTAGGCTGTATGTTGACCAATTATTGTATCTTGTACGAGTTTGGCAATTGGAACGATCTGGTTAATGCATAGCAACTTTTTCCCCGGTGAACTGACTTGACTGACCTGATTTTTAATCTACAACATTGGCTTATTTTAAAAGGTATCACTATTTTTGTCAGCGGTTGCATCTCATGGCAATGCGCGAAATCATGCAAGCATGAAACCACCTAATATATGGAAAGAGGTATCTATGCAGCTATCCATAGTGAATTAAGTGAAGGAGATGGAGTCATTCATTAGTCAACCTGCATAAGCAAATATCCCTCAAATTCTTCGAAATCTATGTGAACATTTCTGGTACTATAGTTTGGAATATACTGTCTATTGGAAACAACCTCTCTACTTCGCCAGATAGGGGTAAGGTCTGTGTACACACTAACCTCCCCAGACTCCACTTGTGGGATTTTACTAGGTATGTCGTTGTAGTATGGAAAATACTATGTATGATTAGTTTCTGGAATTAACAGAAATGGCAAACGTACACTGACTACATAGCCATTGTTTTTGTTGTCGTTTGAGCAAGTTGAGCGGAGGTTTGAGAACCATATTACTCTCTCCGTTTCAGTTTATGTGAACTTATTTTCTTAATGGTCCGTTCCAAAAAGAATGACTCCTTTCTAAATTTAAAAATAATTTAGCTTAAACTTCAAATTATAACCTTAATAAAAAGCTTTTATAACCATACAAATACTCTGGACATCTTTTTGACTTGTTTAGGATCACAAATTCCAAAAATTTTTATTTTTCGTGCTCAGTCAAATAAATTCACATAATTGGAACTGAGGGAGTTTCATAACATGACCAAATTATGGTGAAAAACTGCACAACTTATTCCCCCTGTTGATGACTGCAATATTCAATAGTGTACGCGGTGAAGAACAGCAACTACAGCAGCTCTTTTGATTCCCAACATTTTCCACATGAAATATCTGCGTTTAGAGCCCCACTCTCTATAAGTGTGCCTTTTTAACTCCTTTGCATTGCACTGGGGAATCTTGAGTGCAGTATCTTTTTTCTTTATAATAGTATTAAGCTTGTGTATAATGAGACCTATTATATATATATATATATATATATATATATATTTTTTTTTTATTTTTTTTGGAGAGACCTAATATTGATTGTTACCTAACCACCTGTCTCCTCTCCCCAATCACAATGTTGCAATTGCCACATGAGAAAAGAACACAAATAAACAAAGAGTATGAAAGCCAAAATTATTGTGGCTACATAAAGTTGTAGATACTTTGAAAAGAAAAAGAGTAAAGGAAAGGCACTATAATAGAAGCTGTCCCCCTTTAATAATAAGTGTTTCTACTTTCTCCTTCACGACACCTTCCTCCACTAAACTAAAACTTAAGCATACGGTTTTGAAACACATTTCTTTTGATTTATTTAAATCATCCTCTCCTTCTCTGCTACTTCCTAAACTCTATTCTTTATTTTCAAATAGATACCCGTGACCAGACAGAAGTTCTCTCCATCTATATTATTGTCCAAAACTATAAAGTCTCTACCTTTGTTATGTTCTTGCATCTTGTCTCAACTTTTTATTGGACCTTTGAACTGGATTTGTCCCACAAAATTCCTCAGATAATGAAATTTTAGAAAACAAACATTTTTATTTGTTGAATTGGAGTTTGCAAGCATGTCTTTTCCATGGAAGAAGGTGAAGAAGACAAGTATATGTCAATTGGTGAAGGACCATATTCGTTTTCACAGGAATGGTGGATCTTCTCTTATAGTAGAGACTGGTTTCCCCACCTCCCTTGTCGATCTTTTCTTCAAGAATCGCCAAAGGCTAATGAAACCTTCCAAGAAAAAGGTGGCTAAGTTCACTTTGAGTTCTCCTTCTTCTCTGAATTTGCATTTGCCTTTTCCTATGACTCCAACTTCACCAGCCACTTACACAATTAATAAGGGGTCTCAGTTAAAGGGTTGCCAGGAAAAAGGTGAAAGATTTGATCTTGATACGAATAGGCTGTTAATATCCCTCCTGAAGATCTTTCTGGTGGTGGTTTTAGTTTTAGGAGCAAAGAACCTTTTAATGGGGATAACAATGTCAGCTTTGTTGTTGCTTTTCTTGGAATATTCAGGGGAATGTTTGTGTAGATGGCTCATGCCTTGTGCAGGAGCAAAAAGGAGGAGTCTTTTGATGGTACAGTGGGTTTACAGATTTATTGGAGGCAAAATGGTTGAGTTAGAAAAAGATGACTCTGTTTTTAAAGCAACATCACTGCAAGAAGAGTTGGCTTATCAATGTGTTAAGGAGAAAACTGATGAGTCTAATTGGGATAGCAAATTGAAATGTGAAGGAATGGACTCAAAGGGAAAAGAAGAGGAATTGAGGAGTGAATTGTTGGAATCCAAGAAAAAGAAATCTCATAAATCCAATATGAAATCCAAGATGAAGAAGTTTCTTTCAAAGAAGTTCAGAAAGAAAATAAGTTCAATGGTTGTCAAGTGAAAGTAAACAAGTTTTGCTCAAAAATCTAACTAGAATAGTTCAACTATTCCAAGAAAGCTGTGAATTGCAGATATTTAGATAGTATAGTTTGCTTCTCATGAAGCCTGGTAGAATGCTCAACATTTGGTTAACCACTTAGCTTAGAGGTTTTGTATTGTATCTGTAAATCTCTGATACATACAATAATTCACCCTGTTTCTTTTTGAAAATCTTCGACTTACTGATAATTTAGAAACATTAGTTTTCATTCTTTGGATCTAAATAATCGGGTATAGTTTTTTATGTGTAGATGCACTTTTTTAAAACCTAATCGATAGTTGTTAGGATGAATCCCACGCGAGAGCGATATAAAATCTCTGAACAGACTTAAATCTCTTACTTTGTCATTCATTTCAGAATAGGATTTTGCTTAATATCATTTGAATAGATTCTGATCCTTTCATGTGGGTGTCATGATGAAGCTAACAAAACATACCTTTAACGACGATAAATGAGACAACAAAAGAGAAATATACCAAGAGGCGCAAAAATTTAACGTGGTTCGGTCAACACCGACGGAAATGAGCAATCCAGAGAGTACAAAATATCGAAAGAACAACCTTACAAAGAGACACACACAAATGGCAGGCTAACACTTGTCCCAGAAATCTCCACTAAACAAGACTCTCAGACCCCTTATGGCTACATTGTGGATACTCTTAAACCCTTTTCGGCTGCATTGTGGATTATAATGAATGAGAAGGAAGCCTCAATTTGTAGAGGTCCAAAACTTTTTCCTCAAAGAAAAAACGACTAGTCAAATATGGAAGAATTATATTTTTCTTTTCGTAAAAGGTAAAATTAATTATAATAAATAAGCAGGGCCGGCTCCAACCTTATGTGGAGTAAGGCGTGTGCCTTAGACCCCAAATTTAGGGGTGTCATTTTTAAAAAATAATAGGTTTATAGATATTTAAAAAATAATATATAGTATTTTTAATACAAAACGAGAGTTTTTAATATAAAGGAAAGAAAACTTTTTAGATATATAAATAAAATAATAATTTGACTTGCTTAAAAATGTGTAGATGAATAGTTTTTGTAACTTTTAGTTTTCCATTTTTTACTCCATTAAAAAATTTGCTCTCTCTTCCTTAATTTGTCCAAGTCAATCGTTCTTTTTTTCCCAATCTCTTCATATTTCAGAAAACCCTACATATTTTTTTGTTTTTCTCTTTGATATTTTTACTCACTTCTTTCTCCAAGATTTTACTAATACAAGTGTTCAGGAATACTTTCAAACTTCCAACAGTTCTATACTTCTATTGCTTTGTAAAATCTTATCTAAGATCAACAATATCTCAAGAAAAATTAAATAAGTTGGCAATATTATCAATCGAGTAAGAATTATTAGAAAAAATTGATTGAAATAAAATTTATTAACAACTTTATCTATCTATACTACACTAAAAGCACAAAGACCCTTAGCGAAATATCGTTCGTCTTTTTTACCCTTTAAAAATAGATTTCGCACTAGGCAAAATAGTAATTTAGTTCTTTTTCTAATATTTAAGTGTTTGAAATCAACTAAAATATTGACTACTAAATATTTTCCTATTTTCACTTGTACGAGTCCTAATTTGCACATACATTGTATCTTTAATTTATAAAAGCTTTATTATTATTTCTTTGTATTAATATTAATTAATACTTCTAAGTTTTATACAAGAAAATTAATTGATTTTTACGGAAGTCAAATCTCCTACTCCTAATAGTTGTCTAACGAAGTAAAATCAAGTTATGTAAAGAAAATATATTTCTATGGGACTTATTAATTAATTAATTAATACTTTTTCTAAGTTTTATAGTATGAGGAAATTAATTGGTTTTTACGAATGAATCCCATTATGCTACCTCATAATAATAATTACACAATGTTAAAGAGGGAGGTAAATATTATTAAGTAATATATTTGAATTATAAAATAAAAATTTAAAAAGTATAAGTGATTGAAAATAGTAAATAATATATCTCGATTCTCACGAGTGACGATTGAAAAATTTATAATTATTCAAGTTCTTCACTTCTATGTTATTCAAGGAACAGTGTCTATTAAAAGAAGGCAATAATTGAGTTTAATTTATATAGATGTTAAGGCATCAAAATATTCATGTCAAAAGGAAGGTCCTAAAATTTCCTCAGTTTCTGCTACGGTCTATTAGCAACCAAAAAGAAAAATAAACAAGATTACTATACAATAAACTAAATAAGCAAATTCATGTGTATCGCCTTCTGCATAGTAATATTATTCGCCATTTTACCCTTTAAAAATTAATTCATATTAGACAAAATAGTCATTTAATTAAAGACCTGAAAAATAATTAAGATGTTGGTCATAATAGGACTTTGCCGAGTATAAATTTTTGTAAATCGATCATTATTTGTAATGGATTCTAATTGATAGTTCCTCTATAAAAACTTAAATAGAAATAAATAGTGGTTATTTATTCTTACATGTGAGCAATTGTCATTTAATAGCATACACTTTTTGGGAGAACAAAGTGCCATCAATGATAAACCGTAAGAATCTCTCTTTCGTGTATTTAATTATCACATGAATCTATATCTTGATTGAGTCAGTAATTTATATATGAAAGCCATTTAATTTCTACAACGCCATTTTTGTTCTAGGTTGCAATGCCTTTATTGGCATAACCTCTGCTAAGTTTTTACCTGTAATACCATAGTAATATTATTAATTGTATTTCAGTACTCCTGGAGGGGTGGAGGTAGTTTGGGAACTTGAAATTTTGTGTATTCACAATTAAATTCATGAATTGCTTACTTTGTTGATATTCCATATCGTAATACTCTCCTATTTGTAGTATTTGTATGTGGTATTCTTTTATGATACTTGAATCTTATAAAAGAAGATTCACACAGTTTTAGGTTGATTAGAATTCACAAATTTTAGGTTTGTGTTTCCTTTCTTTTTCCCCAAAGTTATCGAGCCTATAGAATGGATTCGTTAAAATAACTTAGTTTGGTTGTTTAGTGGCTTTTTTACGCCTCTACGAAATGGACGATCAAACTTTAAATTGAATTAGACAAATTAGAAAAGGTCGACTCTTGCCATATTACTCGCATCAAAAACATGTAGGCCAACCCGTTTGACCAAGTTTTTGGGAAGTCAAAGGTAAATATTTCTTTTTTAAATATATTTATTTTAGAGAGTTGAGGTGTTTTGAGGTGCTTTCGAATAGTAATAGAAGCTGAAAAAGTACATTTTCCGATAAGCATGGCCAAAGTGCTTCTAAGCATGAATTTATCCGCAGAATTTACTTTGTCAGTACATTTGTAATTTTTAGATAAAGTATTTTTTTCCATCTAAATGATTGTTGTATTTATCTCTACATCAATTTCTATTACACACAATTTATTTTTATTCAATATATTTTTTAATCGATAGTCGCAGAATACACGTGCAACGTACTAAACTAAAACTAGTATCTAAAAAAGTTAGAAGAATAAGCTTCAAATAAAAACATATCTTATAATTTTCTTTTACAAATTTAGGCCCCCATATATAAGTTGCCCTTCCTTCAAAAAATAGACTAATCAAATATGATAAGAAAATACGGACAAAAAATTAAAATTGATCTCGAAGGAGGTGAAAACGAGTACTAGGTGTTAGGGGCCTGACTCTTTGACATCGGGTGTGGCAAGAATTCGGCGTGATGGTCTTGCTATTGGTCCATATGCGGGCAATGGACGAGGCATTGTCATGTGGGTTGTTGTGGGCAAGTATTGGCCAAGGTCTTGGGACATGCAAGACATGCTTAGAAAAGGCTTGACAAAACATTGTGGGCAAGTTGGGGTCGCATGGCACAACATGCGCGCCAAAGTCAGTGGCACGTGCACTTTGGGTTGTGGCAGCGCTGAATGCGGGCTAAGCCAAAGCACGACAGTGCGGGATGATGGCAAATGTTTTCAATAGCTAATGCAAGGATATGTGAGGCAAAAGACAAGCAATGGCACGGGTGAAACAAGTGTTGACATGGGCAAGGCAGAATCTCGGCCAAGGCATGTGAGGACGGCAGTAGCGTGGGGCGTGTGCGGCAAAATCATGGGCGGCAGGTTGCGGGCAAAGCATTGGTGCGGAGCAATGTCAAAATGAGCCAAGGCTGGGCGCAATGCCAGCTTTGGACGTACAACAGCTGACTAAGTCAAAGGGCACATGCAGTGCACATGCCAAAACAGTTGGTGGTTTCTTTTTTTGTAACTACTTATACCCATGACTGTTTAGTATTTGTATCCACTATCATTTCGTGTATAACATGGCTTATGTAATTGGGGATGTCAACTACAAGTTAGGATCAGATTTAGCAATAGCCCGTCAAGTGGCAAAAGCTGTAGACAACAAGTGTCCATGTGCTGTCAAGTCCCAAATGCTACCTATATGATATAAATAGGTGCCTTTAGACTTAGACAGATGGAAAGTGGAAATTTTGTATGAAATTTAGTAAAATGTTAGCTTACAATAAAATCTGTTACTTAGCTTAATCATAAGAGTTAAAGGTAAGTGGAAATATTAAAAGAAAGATTACATCTTGATATCACCAACTTTGTCCTAACTAACCCTCCGGGGTTGCCCAGTTGGTTTGGAGGGTGGGATCGAATTCCCCCTCAATGCCTTACAGGTTGAACCTATTGCATAGGGCTTGTCTGATTTGGTTTACATCCCCGTATTGTTTGCAGGCTGTTACACAGAAGAAGTTTACCCAATGCGCACAAAGGGCTCACCAAAGGGCAAAAACTATGACAGAAGTTGTAGCGGCAACGGTTTCTCCTCTTACCAAAATAAAACTTTGTCCTAACTACAAAAAAACGAAAGAGGGGAACCCAAAGCATCGTAATATTACTAGTTCGAATGATTAACTTTGGGTGTTTGGCTCAAGAACAAGATGGAGTTACAATCGTATATTTGCTTTTGAAATTTGAAGCTTCACCCAATAAAAAACATTAAGGACCAGCTGCTCCACTGAAGAACTGAAACAACATATTATTTTTTCTAAAAGGTAAATATTTGTTCTTTCAATAATATTGTGATCTAAACAAAACAAGTAATATTCTCCGAACATAAGTGACTTTTATGATTTATAGAAAAGAATATTTTTAACATAAAAAAAAGTACTCCATAACCAATGAATGTAGAGGTAGGAGCTAAAGAAGAGAAAAACGTGAGGCTTTCTAAATATTTCAAAAAGGGACTAAGGCTGGACATTGGGCAGGTTTTAGTGTGCAAGATCGACTTGTGATCTTGGCTAGATGAAGTGGGTTGTGAACGACTTGTGTTTATAGCAAAGTGAGGATTTCCTTTGTAGATTTTCGAAGAAAGAATTACGGGCCCTTGTCACTTGGCCTAACAGCCCAACCGAAAATGGCCCAGATTTGAAGTTCTTACCCGGTTTAACCCATATTGTATATAACTTGAAAGAAACTTTTCAGCCTTTAGCCCATTATTAAAGACACACTTCTAGGATTTTTATTATTTTCTTCTTTTTTCATTCTTAGCACACCAAATTCTCTCCCCACCGCCTCTCGCTTATTTTTTTGTAACCCACACAGATTCTCTCATCCTCCCTTAACCCAGTCCCCGCTATTCCCCCTACGCAATTCTGCCATAAATGGCTCGAATAAGGCTCAGGCTCCTCTTCCGTGGTCCAAGTCCGCCAAGTCTAATGGTGGCAAGTAGAAGAATATTGAAGATTTTGAAAGAAAAATGAAAACACACACATATCTGAATCTTAATGGGTGTATCTTGTATGGTGTTGAATTCGGAATCGCTGGCGCAAAATTCTTAACCTATTGACGAGTTGAATCATCAATACCTTCTACTACAACTCGAAGCTTGGATAGAAAATTATAACTATGTAGCAGTTTGTATCAACACTATATAATAGTGTATATGGATATGCAAACACCTCTTATACACTATTATACATGTTTATACAAGTTGATCCATTGTTTACCGCAAGTGTAGTGTTAGACATACTATGTTTTCTAGTGGAATATTGTATAAGTGGTGTTTATATGCACTTATACAGTATTAGATAATTATGTATAAATGTGTATAATGTTGTATAATTATATATTTTTTCAGTTTATAAGGATGTATATATATTGTCAGTGTATAAAAGGCCTCTATGGAAGTTTATAATTATGTATAAATGTGTATATTTGTGTATAATGTTCAATTTATAAGGATGTATATACATTACCAGTGTATAAGAGGCCTCTATAGAAGTTTGACACTTCATTCTCTTCTTCTTTTTAGTGTATGTGTTGTATGAAAAAAGATCTTGTACGCGTTGGAGAGATTCTACAATTCATTTACTAAGTTTTATTTTTTCTTTTATCCTGTTGGATTGGCAATTGCACATAAAAGTGTATGAATTTCTTGCCTTTAGATAATATGTATTATTCAGGATTTTTGAGTTGCGTTGTGGCTGATTTGTATTTTTTTTATCAAATGCTTAATAATCAAAGGAAATCAAGAGAATGAAAACAGCTAGTTGTATAAAGATTTACAAAGTGATATAAGTTGTTTTTGTGAAATAAACTGTTTTTCGAGAATTAGCCTATTATGTTTGGGCTATAGATTTGCAAAGTGATATGTAGGCTATTATGTTGCAATGCAGGTGTGTGAGTTATACTTATGTGAAATTACTCCATTTTCGAACTGATACAAAGGTTGAGATTTTCCCGTATTTAATTGTGTTCTCTTTTCTATTTGCCGCATAAATTCGTACAAGATCAAATTTGCTGAAAATTTAGCTATGAAAAGGTGAGTCAAGTTGGTAACTCGAATGCCGCGCGAATGTGACTTTGGGCTGACCAAAAACGCCCCGTGATGCTAAGGATGATTGTACGTTGCTTCACATATGACAAAACCACGTTTACAGCATTAGAATGTGTTTACAAATTGGTCTTAAAGTTGAATTGCTTCAAAAGTTGGAACGCCGCTGTTTGATAAACGACTGCACTAAAATTATAATAATTGCGTGCAAAATAACTTTTGCCCGAAACGGCAGAAGCCCGACCTTTCTCCTCCAAGTATTTGTTTGGGGAATAAAATTACATAAAAAGGCAAATTTCTACATTAATTGTTTCTCTCTCTCACACACACACACACACGCACTCAATATTCTCATAAACCCAAAACCCCCATTACCCTTTAAAACCTTTTCAAATTCCCAAAACCCCCATAACCTTCTTTCTCTCATACCTTCCCTAAAATCAAAATTCAAAATTCACAATATATGCATGTACACAATCACATTGCCAGTAATAGGTACTTTCTTCTTCTTACCCTTCTTGATTCTCTCTTATTTTTTGCCTATCTTGTAAACTAAAGCTTGTGGCCCTTTTCCTTTCTTGTTTCTTTTTCTTTTTCTTTTTTATAGATAAACAATCAACCCACAAGCATACACGTATCGAATTTCTAAAACCAGCTTTACTTTTTTCTCTTGGCTTTTTTACTGACCCAGAAACAAATTTCTTTGCTTGTAAGTTAACGGAATTCTTTTTTTTATTTTCTTAGGTAAACTATTAAAGTTTTTTTTTTTTTTTTTTGGTTGAGGTTTGTTATGTAGGAGTGAAAGAATGATTGTTTAATGTGTTATGCATGTAATCTGCACTTTAGAAGCAGAATTTTCATTATTCATATAACATTCCCATTTTAAACGCAGTAATTTTTCTGATTGTTTAAGGAACATGCTGCAGTCGAAAAGAGTAAACATGTACTGACTTCTCTAAAACCTGACTAGCTGTTGAATAAAATTTGAACATTGGATGGAAATTGATTCATTTTTCCTGCTGGATTGTCGGTAACGGAATCCGTATTCGAATCAAATTAGGAAATTGTTACTAGTAATTACTATTGTACTGTGTTCTTGGCCGGTGGTGGTCTCAGGCTTTTTAGATCATCGGTGCTCAACAAATTTTAATCTGAAAATGCTACTAAGATTGGATGCTCAGTTAATATATTTGTATGATTTACTAGCTATTCTATTTAAATAATAGTGTTTGGACCCGAATTTAGCTTTAACTTAGGTCTGCCGTTGTTCTTGGCCTCATTGTGCTTTCTAATTGATGCATGATGGAAATCAGTAATGAAGCGCCTTTTCAGTGTAGGGGTTGAATTGGTCTAAGTATTCAATTCTTCAGGGTAAACTATGGAAACTGGACGAAACCCAGCTAGCGGTCCAAAGAAATCGCCTTTCACGCCTAAAGCTATCATATATCAGAGATTTGCTGCTAATGCTTGCTATAAGGTCGAGGAAGTTCAAGAGGTTGTACAAAATGGATGTCCTGGTTTAGTGATCCCTCAGAAAGGTCCTTGCCTCTATCGCTGTACTCTCCAACTTCCAGAATTTTCTGTAGTCTCTGAAGCCTTCAAAAGAAAGAAGGATGCTGAGCAATCTGCTGCTGAGAAGGCTATACAAAAGGTTTTGCCTTTTTCTGTGTTCTTGAGCTATTTAAATATTTGAAGGAGAAGAGTGAGGCTTTGCCGTAGGAGCTTTTTAAATATTTGAAGGAGAATAGCCTAGTACAAAAGAAAAAAAATTAAGACTCAGGTAAATTGGGTCTCAAAGAAACAACTTTTTTACTTTACCTTTTTTGCTGATAAGTCAGGTGGTGGACTCCAACTCTTAATCATAAATCATCCATTTCACTTGAAGTTTATCTATGCTAAGCATGCTCTTATAAAGGGGTCTGCAAATGTAGTGGACAGTTGATGATTTTATCTCTCTCAGCTTGTCGCATAAATCTAAAATGTCTATGAAAAGTTCATCATTACCTAATGATTGTCGTTTATCTCATGCGTTTGTGATCAGTTTTAACATATGAAGTGGACAAGTTCCAATTTTTCTCTCAGCTTGGAGCTTAGATTTTCAAATGTCGATGAAATGCTAGTGCATTAATGACTCATGGTTGTTGTTTATCTGCAGTTAGGCATCCAGCCTAAAGAAGATAATCGCACTGTGGAGCAAGCGTGGGATGAACTGGTTGGTCGACTATCATATTCATTTTCAATTGAGGTATGTAAGTGTATTGGTGCTAATGTGATGATGCAATTCTTCTTGGAGTTAGCTGCAAGATTACAAAGTTTGACTAGCCATCGAGATTGATTGAGAACTTTGACTTATATACATGTTTGTCGCGTAAGAGAGTTTTTAATGAATTATAAAAACTTGATTGTGAAGCTGGTTTTATAGGGTATTGTCACTTTGTTGTAAAATTTATTTTACTGTAAGACAGCAAACAGTCTACCGAATACGTCATGTTTAGTAATATATCAGCTTTGTAGAACTTTTTGCACTTGAAAAGTTTTTCTGTGCTATTTGATTGTTTGTAGAGTCTGAAATATGATGTTTTTATGCTGTATTGAAATTTGCCAAAGGTTTCATTAGAAAATAGAAAATTTCATGTGGTTTCAGCACATATTTTGAGACTTGGTCTTATAAACAGTCTATTGAGTTTGTGAGATATCTAATGCTCATAAAGGTTCATTCATTTTTTTTTAAATTTCTTGGTATTTTCATTGACTCCAGCCTCAGTAGATAATAATTCTGAGTTTTTTGTGTGTAGGATTAGATGATGTAAACGGATTCACTAGTTGGATGTGGTTATGTAATGCATTTGTTCCTGCAGCTAATGAACTACCTGATTTATATTATTTACGGTTCACTTTTTTGTTTCCGGTTGTTGATGGAAGTTCTTGTCTTCAATTCATCCGCTTAGCGGGCACTTCAGAGCAGCGTTGCAGAGAGGAGGTCACCTTAATGGATTTATTCCTGTAGCAGCTATTGCTGCGTTTGATGCTAAGATTAATAGCTTATGTAAATATATAAATCCTGAAGTGGAGCAGAATGAATTTTTAGTGATGTCACTTATTATTGAAGCAGCTAAGAGATTAGCGAATACGCTTATGTTCTCTGAGGAGAAGCTTTCATTGCAGAGGCTAAATCCACACCCTCCTGAGATTATACATTCTTTACTAAAGAATGAATCTAGTCTCCCAGAGAGCATTTCAATTGAAGCAGTACGTATTTCATCTTCAGCAGAGAAGATTGTGGAACCTTCGATACTTGATGCCTCTTTTGGCAATTATTACCTGGATGCCATTGCAAAAGAACTAGGGGTTAAGGATGCTTCTAAAGTTCTGATTTCTAGGTGAGGAAAAATATATACAGAGCATTGAACTAGTACTTTGTTTGACTACTTTGTTTGACTGGTAAAATGTTGTAAGCTTGATTTGTAGCAATCAGAAGTCGATTTTAATGCAGTATGGTAGAAGTATATGAAGGAGCTCCTATCCAGTGATGGATGCAACCTTTATACTGCGAGTTCAACCCAGTATTCTCAATACAAAGTTTAAATATGCATGTGAAGAATCACTAAAAACTCAACAAGTATTAAATCTGCGCATAATTTCAAAGTACAATTGCCATTGGGCTTTAGTCTAGTTGTGAGCACAATGGGTGATGTGTAGGTTAGGTGCATGTCACGGGTTTGAAATCTGCTGCAGACAAACGCCTGGTATTTAAGTAGAGAAGGGTATAGAGACGGCCCCCATTACTCACCGAATTTCAAACAGTGCACCATTGGCTCTCGGGGATTTCTCTGTTGTAAAAAAAAATAAAAAATCAGAAGTACAAAAGAATTTAGTGCTAATAACTTTGAAGGTTTAAACCATCAAATTTAAATCCCAGATCCACCTTTGCTTCTATCTATAGTTTTCTGATAGGTTGTATTGTTCCTTCTTCCATGCTGGTATGATATATACACGATGCATCCTGGTATCTATTTTTAAGCAAGACAAAATTAGTCTAGTATGCCAAAGCTGACACCCTTTTCATAAACTGGTTGTGGATGGGGGTTGGAAGTTAGTTAATGGCTGGTTCAATGTGAGCTGTAAGGTAGTTTTGTGGTTTATGTTAGAGAAGGCTGGATCAAATAAATAATTGCTCCTATTTTACTTGAGCATTTCCTGTATCTTTGATGATGAACATTTCTTTTCTGTTACAGGAATATTGGCAAAGCTTCCTCAGAAACGAGGTTGTACTTCTGTGCTCCAGAATCCATAACGATTGGCCCATCATCAGAGTTGCATATGAAACTAGCCAGTTCATGTAGAGAATTTAATGCCATTGCGACCTACCTATCTGGTCAGGAAATATACGGTGATGCAATTCTGGCATCTGTAGGATACACTTGGAAGTCTACTGATCTTTCTTATGAAGATTTATCCTTACGTGCATATTACAGGTATGTCCTTGTCGCCATTTTTGAGTTTTTAGTCAGCGAAGTCTGGTTGAATCACAATAGAGTCTGGCTTAATTACAACTGGATTGTCATCTAGGATAGCATAATTATGATAGCCATTGTAGTAAGTTTCCCCCCGATATCTGGCTGTGGTGGGCTAAATAATGGAGACAGTGAATTTGCATGATGAGTTTAGGGTGCCGGCACTCAGGACCTGAAGTCACGTGTTGTACTTCAGGAAATCTTTTTCTTTTTGTTTTTGTTTTTCCTTTTGATTTCTTTATTTAACTGTGACACTCAGTTGCTATTATCAATTTGCATAATATTTTTCTTTTCTTCTTTTTTATTTCACTCATAATAGTGGGGTTCATTTTCTTTTCTCTTTTTCCTCTCAAGAATACTTGCCAACAAGATACCTAGCGGAATTTACAAGTTGTCAAGAGAAGCAATACTTGCCGCCGAGCTGCCCACAACATTCACAACAAGGAACAATTGGAGGGGTTCTTTTCCCAGAGATATTCTCTGCACATTTTGCCGCCAGCATCGATTATCTGAACCTGTCTTTTCAAGCGATTCCGTTGAACCTTTGCCAGATTTACCTGGACGTAGAAGATTGAGGGATACAGCATCAAGTGGAGACGAAATTAATAAAGGTGGTCTTGCTGCTACTGCTGCTGCACAAGGAGGGTGTACTCTAGTCTATAGATGTACAGTGAAGATATACTCCAAGTGCCAGGATTTGATTCTGCTGTGTTCGCCAAAGGAATCTTATAAGAAACAGACTGATGCAATTCATAATGCTGCTTTAAAAGTTCTCTTATGGTTGGATAGATTTCTTGATAAAGTTGATATGTCTGTGGAGGAGATGACATCATCTGCAAAGGGACTTGAAGTTCTTATTTATCCTCAACAGTTTGTTAAGGAGTTCTCATCATGTCAATTCTTGCCCAAATATCGGTGGAGCAGTGCAACACTAGCAGACAGCTCTCTGTGTTCTAGCTACTCTAATGTACAGAAGAACACGCTTGAAGACGAAGTAGCATCTGTTAGGATAAGTGGTGAATATTCTGGAACGACTCCATCTAATGGTTCTTTGGTGTGTGTGACTTACAACATATATTTAGTCACGGAAAGGGAAGGCATTAAGGAACAGCTTGAAGGGTCTGAAGAGTTTGAGTTTGAGATTGGCAGTGGAGCCACATCACCTGTTCTTGAAGCAGTTGTAACACAGATGTCCATTGATCAATCTGCATGTTTTACTATGGAATTGCCTTCCAAAGAGATTGTTCTAGCTGTCGCTCGTGATTCTACAACTGTCCTTTCATTATTGTCTTCAGGTAAGTGAGGCAGTTGTTTCCTTTTGTTCTGATTTTTTTTGCTCTATTTGTGTTGATTTCCTTTTTAGAACATGTTTTCCGCAGGACATTTGTCGTGTCCAACCCATATAAATTTCTGTTGAATTCCGATAATCTAGAGTTTCCTCTCCTCTCTGGAGACAGGTACTTGTACAATGAAATGTGAAGTCACCTTGCTGCGGGTGACAGTACCCCTGGAGGATAGAATGGAACAGGCCTTATTCTCTCCCCCATTATCAAAACAACGTGTTGAATATGCATTGCAACACATTAGAGAATCTTGTGCTGCCTCTTTGGTATAGGCCTTTTCAAATGATTTTGCTGTCTTTTTAGATGATAAAAAGACTTGTTTCTGATCTTTATTCCATCACAGGTTGATTTTGGATGTGGTTCTGGAAGTCTCCTGGAGTCTTTATTAGCTTATCAAACCTCTCTTGAGAAAATAGTAGGCGTTGATATTTCACAGAAAGCTCTTGCTCGTGCTGCCAAGGTCTGATGCACTCACAGCCCTTTTACACGGCTTTTCAACTTTCAAAATCTCTCACTGATTGTCCTGGAGTTTATTCTTTTCTTTCTACTGCATTTCTTTTTCTTAGTAATGATAATACGAGCTTGTGTATTCTCTAACTTAACTATGTAAGGTGAAAACTGAACTGTAATTCGAGTGAGTGAGAAAAATCAGGATCTGCAATGGTCATCTTATGCCAATCCAATATTTAGATATTATCCTGCGTTGTCAGCTAGATCTAGTTTTGCCTATGCTTTCAGTGCGACATTGTCCATCTTATAGGTAATGACAATACTTTCGGATTGCCAAAGCTAGAGAGATGTTTCCTTATTCAGGAAAAATTTAACATTGCAGATCAGAGTAATCTATTTTTTTAAACTCTCTAGTTTTATTATCATTTGTTAGATAAATAAATTGGATAAAATAGGTTCTTCATATTAGCTTGACACGACTGAAATGAGAATGTAATTGCTTTAAATGTAAATACAGTAAAAGAAAGAAAAAAAGCCGATAAACAAAGAGATATGAGTAATAGCTGAAGTAGCTCCAGCACCCAAAAGAGATAAAAATAAAAATAAATAAAAATTGAAAAAGAGAAAGAAAGATGATCCAGATGGTTATATGCCCATTTGAAGGTTTAAGATTTACTAATTGGGAAGACTGATAGCATAATCATTACTTGGGAAGTAAAGGAAATTCACAAATGATTCAAAAAAAATGTTAATTGAATACATAACAAATATGATTTGCTGATTATGATTGTTGGAGTGAAGCTAATTTGAGTTCAGATGACTATTTGAAGGCTACTAAAAAAAAGGTAATCACATGTACTCCATATAAGATACTTTGTCAGAGAAATGTTAAGGTCCTTTTACCCATCACAAGTAGTTGTACTACTCATATCCATGATATATGTTTTCTATCTCCTTATTCTAGCATCAGAAACTCCAAAGTAGATACCATTCAGTCAGTAGGATTCTAGAATTGGGAAGTATGGTATTGGACTATCATGAGAAAATGAAATAGCTTATGGTGGACCTTTTTCTCAACAAAAATAAAAAGTTTCTGGTGAAAAAGAAGAAACTTTTTCTCCTTTCTCCCTTTCTTTGGGGAGGCAAGCAACTTTGAAGCTTCAGGAATATAACAACATGAGCTTTTTATTGGACACTCAGAACTAGTAAACTAATAAGGTCAAATATGGTAGTTCAAGATGCTAAGAAATTTCTGATTAGCATAGTTCACTTTTTCTTTCTGTTGCATTGACGGAGCATAGATCTAAACATTTAATGTTTGCCACATGTGTTGCTGGTGCCAAATTATAATTTTGACTTTTTTTATTTATGCGTTCACCTAAGAGTCTTCTTAATTTCCAGATACTTCATTCAAAACTCAATGGAAATATAGAAGCTGAACAACCGACTAACAGAATCAAGTCTGCAATACTATATGAGGGTTCGATTTTGACTTGTGATTCTCGGTTATGTGGCTATGACATTGCAACCTGCTTGGAGGTAATTGGTTCCTCTTCTAGTGATGGTTACACAGCTTTCCAGATTTTAGTTTTTCTTCACTTAGTTTCATGAAGTATTTGCGTAAAAGTGCTTGTGTACCTTATATCCATCCCAAAAATGAGATCTATGGTTGGTTATATCATTCTTTTTTATTGAAGCAGTTGAGTGCAGTGGTGGAGCTAGGATTTTTACCAAGGGAATTCAGAATATTAAAAAGTAAACACACAAACAAGCCAAGGGGATTCAACATCTACTATTTATGCATAAAAACGATTTTTACCTTATATATATAGTGTAATATTTCGGCGAAGGGAGTTTAGGGATGAACCCCCTTCCGCCACCCTAGCTCCACCCCTGGTTGAGCGGATCAGTGAACTTAGTGTCTGGAGATGACCTGTCAACGAGATTGCTATAGAATGGTTTAATATGTTATTTTATCCACACAAAAAAATTGTCGTAGATGGTTTAGTATGTTAGATGTCATATATTAGTATTTGAGGTCAGAAGGTAGATATTATGGACCAATGAAACAAAATGTGATTGAAAGTGTTTTGTGGGAGAAAGTAGTTTCTGAAGCTTGTCATTATATAAGTCGGAATTGAAACTTTTATGCATTTGATTTGAAATAGACGTCAGACTGATTTTTCTGTAGCCTTAACATGAATTTGCAGAGATAGACACATTGATTCACATACCAGAATAGCAGTGTTCTACTAGTCGTTAATAAAGAGAGTAAGAGTGCAAATAATTATTTTTCATTCTTAGTTTGTGTAATGGGTTGCTAGATCATATGCTATAGTTCTAACCCTTTGTAATGAAATATATTGAAGCGTGTGTTCTTGGTCCATTTTAGCTTCAATGGGAATAAATATATGACAATGATATTTTCAAGTTGCATGCTAGGGTCTATCCACTTAGTAAATTATCTGTTTAGTTAAGAGAGTTTTGCCTTGCTAGGGAGACTAGTGATGCATATGATGGTTTCGAAGTTCTTCATTGGCACTTATTGGCCGAATTAAGTATGAATTATTTGTCATCTTTTCCTTCGTGTTTTTCTTTTTGTTACTTATTTCTCTTTGTTTTTCAATGTGTTTCTCTTTATTCCCATCATTTAAGTGGTCTTGCCTTTATTCATGATATATTGCTATAGAGTTTTTGAGATAGGTTTCTTCAGTTATTGATGATCCTAGGTTGATACATTTTGTCAGCTCGGGTGGTTGAAAGAGACTTTGCTTTTCTGCAGTTATATATCCATCATTCTGTCTTTTCTTTGTTCCATAGAATCTGTAAAAGTAGATCATCTATTGATCGTGATAGATGGGAATTTTGATCAACTATAGGTGATTGAACACATGGAGGAACATGAAGCGTGCTTGTTTGGTGATATCGTACTCAGTTCATTTTGTCCACAGATTCTTATAGTCTCCACTCCCAATTATGAGTACAATGTGATTCTCCATAATTCTTCTCCTCAATACCAGGAAGAGGATCCAGATGAGAAGAGCCAGCAGCAATCTTGCAAATTTCGCAATCACGATCACAAATTCGAGTGGACTAGACAGCAATTTTGCCAATGGGCATCTGAGCTAGCTTTAAGGCATAATTATGATGTTGAGTTCAGTGGAGTTGGCGGAGAGCCTAACAAAGAACCAGGATTTGCCTCCCAAATTGCTGTCTTTAGAAGAAAAGATGGCAGTCCCGCGAATGCAGATTTTACTAAACACTTTGATGTTATTTGGGAATGGAGTAGCAGCGGTAATTCAAGATCTTAACTGTAGATGCTTTCTAACAAACTCATTTTTTGCTGCATCTCAACTGTAGATGCTCTCTAACAAACTCATTTTTTGGTTAGTCATGTCGATTTCAGAAGTTATAGAAGTCTGCTCCTCCATTCATACCTCTCCTTTTCCCCCTTTTAAATGGACGATTTGCTCTTGATTTCTTTTGCTTATACTAAGTGCTGACTGTTCTAGAAAATCATACTTAGTATTCCTTACCTAAATGCGCAGAAATATCTACTTACTAGGTGCAAAATGATACTAGCTGTTTGAAGAAGAAAATTACGGTACTCCCAACTCATGGCTTAAATCTTATGCTTGAGCTTTAGTTTTGTTCGGTTTTTTTTTTCACCTTCACTTGTAGAGATGGCCTGTTGTGAGGTCGTACTCATGGTTACAGACTCGTCCGCGTGGAGAAGTTTCTGTTCATCGATAGGAACATTTTTTTTGTACTTGTACCACTTCGCCCAAAAGACATCGTTCCCTAAGTTGAGCAAGCTGAGGATTGCCAAGAACCAGTAGAAAAGCTCGATATGGTTCTTGTTCAATTCTCTCCCTTGAAGCCATCCTTGCTTGTTGGAAGTGAGCTTTGAAGTGATTGTGTGGATGAGCTCACCAAAAGCTGAGCTCAAGTAGTAGCCAATGGAGAGCGATAGAAACGAGAAGTCGAGAGATATCGCATCCCAGCTGGAGCCTCACTATAGAAGAATTCCATCAGCCCAACGAGCGTGAACATGTCTGCTATCCCAAAGATTGTATAATGAAAGGAGAGCCAGAAAAGGCTGGTCCGGTGGTTATGTTAGTTGAACTCATTCTTCCTCTTCACTTCCACGGCCCTTGCAATAGCCACGGAGATAGCTGAGAGGGCGAGTCCTATGCCAACTCTCTGCAGGTGAGTTATTCCATTCGCGTGGCCAGTGAACATCCTCATTACAGGAACAAAGAGGAACTCGTAGATGGGAATGAAAACGGACATGAATACAAGAGGAATGACTGGAATTGAAGCAGCAGGTACGTCAAACTTGCCAAGGCTAGGATCCATGATAGTACCTTGTTGCACTGAGACTGTTTGTAGTTGTGCCAAACATGTGTTCATGAGGATAGTACATAGGAGGATTGGCATCATCCTTGTTAGGATTCACTTCTTCTACTTGAGTGACAGTACAAAGCCTCCATTTTCCTTGCTTATTGGTGCCTTCCATTTGAACCGCAGCTTTGTCTAGTCATGATTCAGATGACAGCATAAGATCAACATGATTATATAAACCCCTTTGATTTAATTTATGTTCTTGCATTGAACATGAAAAACTTGCCTGAATTGGTGGGTATGAGGAAGACGTTGTCCAGTTAAAAAAGGAACAGACTTTGGGTCGCTCATCTCATATAGTTGACACTTATAAGTTGGTAGTTTCACAGACCAATTTCGAGCTGCTGCCCACCAATACATGCAAAAAAATGCTGCTTAAACCGTACTCTTTTGCTAGCTGAAAAAAGATAACAAGTTCCATAAGTTTTTTATGTATCCGTTAAATTCCGTGCTTAGTCAAACTACATCACGTAAATGAAGCGGGAGCAATAGGAGTACGAGCTCGCCTGTAAAACTCTAAGCAAGGTCCTGGAGCTCTTACTCTATAAAAATGCTTTCCAATGGAAACTAAACAGCGAAGGGTGGAAATAATAAACCCTTTATCCCAGCCAACATTTGTACTCACCCAAACCACAACAGATGCTCCAATAGTTATGCTTAACAATAACCAGTCTCCATACTAGTGTCCAAAAAAGGAGAAATAATCACTAACATTGGGCATCTTCTGTAGCTAGTTGAGGAGTATGGTCATTTTGGTCTCGAAGTTATTGCTTTATCAAGCTTTTTGGATTTAGCTTTTCATATTTAATATTTAGTTAAACGTAAGTGCGATTTTGTTCCCTAACCAAATTAAATATAAATGGTCCATCGGATTGGCTTCCCGTAGTACCTTGAATTACTTGATGTTTAATTTCTACTTTCCCTTATTCCTTTCGCAAAAGCTTGAAAGCACCAAATATGTAGTGCTAAGCATGATATGGTATGGTAAATACCGAATTATCGAATCCTAAATTTTGGTATATGGTATTCGGTATTTGGTATTCGGTTTAAGGTTTTAAAATAATTTGGTATTAGATATGGTATTTAATATTTTAAAAATTAACAACGAAATACCGATATCATACAGAAGTATATACTAACTTACACATTACTGATATTATTGATCAATATGCTAAGTTACACAATACTTTTCTTTGGCATTCATGTTGAGGTTGGCAGTTAAGCCCTTGTACTTCTTTAGGAAAATGGAGTAACAAGGTAGGATGCAGATTCTAACTCTTACTCTCTACGTTGCCAAGCAGTTTAACGTAATATTTCAACGGTTTTGGGGTGTTTCTTACTCGGTTACTCTTGTATTGTTGTTGCATATGTTAGATTAGTCCTTGTTGTATTCTCTAATTTCAACAATTAACTCTAAGCAAGTAACATAATATTTTCAATGATTAATTGTATTTCCTTTATGTACCTTTTTTTCTCTTAGTTGATACTTGATTGTTTCGGACAAAGATTGTCAACAATCAGGTGAGTTTAGAACGTCTTCATTGAGTACTTTAATTAAGAAATATACAATCTATGGCTCTATGCATTAGTTAAATATTCAAGCCGAATAAACCAAAATTACCGAATCGAATAAACCGAAGCCGGAAGGAGAAAAGCCGAACCATACTGAATGTAATTAGGTATGGTATTGATATAGCATTTTAAGAAACCGTATACCGAAAATACCGAACCGAAATGACTAAATACCGTACCGTACCGACCGATGAACATCCCTAATAACATGTCCCAAAAAGTGAAAGAATTTTTCGTGAATTTTATTTCTTATCTGCTTTTCGATTTCTAACATCAAATCATCCAACTAAGGTTAACTTTGATGAGAAAGGGCCAATTTTTTTCCTTTCTGGGCTCGTGTTTCTCTTAAATTTTGAGAAAAATTCCAACATTGCGGTGGCGCGCATTTGGACTAGAAAATTAGAATAATACTATTGTTTTGCTGTGCTAGTCCGTCGTAGATATATTTCAAATCTTGCTTTTTGAAAACGGCAAGTTGGATTTGCCCCATTTGTTTAACCAAATATATTACAAAGTTCCAGGAAGTTGCTGCCAAAAGTGGCACAAGATTTCTCTATATACAATAATTGCCTTGTATGTATTAAAATACATAAGCTTCTGTCTAGCTAGCGTCAAGATGTTGAATCCTCTCGTTTATAGAAAGTCAAAACACGGCAGTTCACCATATATTTGTGTGCAATCATAAGATCTCAACACTTTGCTTTATAGCAATATTACAAATCAGTAACAGGTTATTTGGATCGCTTTAATTCCTTCAATGGAGAATGAGAGAAAACCTCTTCATGTTGTTATGTTCCCATGGCTAGCCATGGGACATATGATACCTTTTTTCCATTTATCAAAGTGCTTAGCACAAAGAGGCCACAGAGTTACTTTCATTTCCACTCCAAGAAATCTTGAGAGATTAGGTAAGGTTCCCTCTCATCTTACTCCCCTACTAAATACAGTTACCATTCCTTTGCCTAAAGTAGAAAACTTACCAGATCAGGCTGAATCCTCAATGGACATACCTTATCAAACAGCTCAGTTCTTGAAAATTGCTTTTGATTTGCTCCAAACTCCATTTATCACTTTTCTTGAAAATCTATCAAACCCAAAACCAGATTGGATTGTTTATGACTATGCATCTCACTGGCTACCTCAACGTGCACGCGACTTAGGCATCTCGTGTGCTTTCTTTAGTCTCTTTACAGCTGCAACTATGGCCTTTTTTGGACCTCCTCAGGCTTTGCTTAATGATGAAAGGTCAATCCCTGAGGATTATACTGTTGTTCCGAATTGGATTCCTTTCGAAACGGACGTTACCTATCGGCTGCACGAGATTAAGAAGAATTTTGAAGCACCATCAAATGATTCTGGCACTTCTGATGGAGCCCGATTTGGTGGTTCAATAGATGGAAGCGATGTTGTGTTGTTTAGAACTTGTGTTGAGTTTGAACCCGAATGGTTCAACTTGGTTTCTGAGCTTTTCCAAAAACCTGTTATCTCAATTGGTGTTCTTCCTCCATCTATAGACGATAATGAAGATTTGGGCTGCAGCAGCAATGATACAACATGGCTAAGTATTAAAAAATGGCTAGATAAGCAAAACCAAAACTCTGTGGTGTATGTTGCACTTGGAACTGAAGCAACACTTAGTCAAAATGAGCTAAATGAGTTAGCTCTGGGGTTAGAAAAATGTGGTTTGCCTTTCTTTTGGGTAATAAGGAATCAGCCAAGAATGAATCAAGAAGAGTCACAAATGCTTCCTGATGGTTATGAAGAGAGAGTCAAAAACAGAGGTGTAATTTATAGAGGTTGGGTTCCACAGGCCAAGATATTAAGTCATTCATCTATAGGCGGATTCTTGACTCATTGTGGATGGAATTCGGTCATAGAAGCGCTTTGTTTCGGGCGGGTTTTGATTATGTTTCCAGTGATGAATGACCAAGGATTGAATACTAGGTTGTTGCAAGGTAGAGGGGTTGGTGTAGAGATACCAAGAAATGAAAATGATGGATTGTTTAGTAGTGAATCAGTGGCTGAAACTGTGAAGTTTGCAGTGGTGAGTGAAGTGGGAGAGACATTGAGAGCCAATGCAAGACAAATGAGAGGTTTGTTTGGAGATAGGGATAGAAATGGAGAGCTTATTGATGATTGCGTTGGTTATTTGATGGGAAATAGGGGACGCAAGCATTCTAGCTGAATAATCTTTGGCCCCCGAAAGAAAGTAAAGATTAATCTTTGTGATATTAGTGGAAGTTTTTGGTACAATAAATATAAATTTGATGTTTAATGTCCTTCTCCTATGTAATAGAAATAGATAGGTGGACAAAAATAAAAATTAAATTTCTTTTTGTTCCACTTTTCCTCCTCCTTCTCCTTCAACTATATCGTGGACAATAATGGATGTTAAAATAGATGTTGCAATCAAGTTAGATATCTTTTTCATTTATTTAAAATTAATTTTTCACTTCGCTTACATGATATCCTTTGTATTCTTTTGGTATCTTTCCAAAATATTTGACTTCCACTAACAATATAACTTTATTAAGAGATCAAATTCATTGCCAATTCCTTTTAGAAATTGAGCGGAGAGGTTATGGTGTGGCCGTCTGTGTAAATTCCTTTTAGAAATTTGTCACGCAGCTACCCGCACTAGAAAAGCAAGTTGCTCTATAGTTGGGTTGAATCAAAGTTCTCTTTCGGCCAATGGTTCGCCCGTTTAAATGCAAAAAATACAGTAAATTGGTACATACATTTCATGTCAAACTAATTAAAAAAGTGTAATGTAAAGAGCCCGTTTGGACATAAAATTATTTTTTATTTTTTTCAAATTTTTTTTATTGTTTTTCGAAATAAATATTTGTTCATAAAATTTTCAATTTTTCACTTGAAGATGTATTTTGAAAATTTGAAAACTCCAAAAAGGTATTTTTCAAAATTTTCACTCAAAAACAACCCAAAATAAAATTTATATCCAAACATAACTCTAAATTTCAAATAACATTTTGACTTAGAAATTTTTTTTCACCGTTTTTTGAAATTTTACAATTCTTATGTCCAAACGCCTACTTAATGAGGGGAGAAAAGTTCCACTCTTCTTCATTCTTTTTCTTTTTCTTTTTAACAGAAAACAGCAAGAAGATAAATGTACATCACTGAGAAAAGATTTCCCCAACTTTGTTTTTTCTCCCTTGTCCAATGCCTTCTCAGTCCTTAGCTGTGCTCCGTTTGCTCGCGCTCGACTAGAATGAAACTTTCTAAACCCTTTTTCTCTGTATCCTTCGCTACGTTTAACCGGTTTCTGTGAAAATCCAGGTGTGGTCATTGGAGGTTCCACTAGTCCTGTGCCCACCAGTTGTTCGACCAAATGCTCACCAGGAGTTGTTGCATGTTTTCGACCTCCCATGAGAGCCTTCCTTGGTCTTCATCCACATATCCCATCTCACAGATTAGTAGTCCCACTACAGCTGCTTCTGAAATACCTTCTTCAAGTCTTGGAAAAAGAGGGGAAAGAGTTGTTTTTATGGCTGTTTGTGGTAACAGAACTAACCACAGAAAACTTCCAAAGAACCTCATCAATCCTCGACGACCCAAGCTTCCACCTGACATGGACTATAGCTTCAAAAGGGTCTTCTACGAGGATGCTGACGAGATTACCCAGCAGCCAACTATTGGTACTTCCACTGCTGCTGATGAGCAAATTGATGAAGCTTTGGAAGTAGAAGTAGAAGAGACTATATGGGAGTCGGATGAGATGGAAGCAATTTCATCTCTTTTCAAAGGGAGGATCCCTCAGAAGCCTGGAAAATTGAATAGAGAAAGACCTCTGCCTCTGCCCCTTCCTTACAAGATTCGACCTTTAGGACTTCCTACACCAAAGAGATTCTCAAATGTTTCAAGGCAATCCATATCAAAGCAAGTGTACAAGAATCCCACTTTCTTGATTGGTTTGGCCAAAGAAATTCAGAGCCTTTCGAGAGAGGAAAATGTATCAAAGGTTCTCAGTAAATGGGGTCCATTTCTTCGAAAAGGATCATTATCGTTGACAATCAGAGAGTTGGGTTACTTGGGACGTCCTGAGAGAGCTCTACAAACGTTCTGTTGGGTGAAGAAGCAACACCATCTTTTCCCGGATGATCATGTTCTTGCTTCTACCATTGAAGTGTTGGCGGGGTCACACGAGTTAAAAGTGCCTTTTGATTTGGATAAGTTCTCTGGCTTGGCTAGTCGGAGTGTGTATGAAGCAATGTTAAGGGGTTTCATCAAAGGAGGAAGCCTGAAGCTTGCATTGAAGCTTCTCTCAATAGCTAAGGGATGTAATAGAGTGCTTGGTACTGGGGTGTATGCTAAGCTAATATTGGAGCTTGGTAAGGATCCTGATAAAAGCACACTTGTCTTGGCATTGTTAGAGGAGCTTGCTGCGAGAGATGATCTGGATTTGACACCGCAAGACTGTACTGCTATCATGAAAATTTGCATTAGGCTGGGAAGATTCGAGATTGTGGATGGACTATATGATTGGTTCAGGAAATCTGGTGGCAATCCAAGTGTAGTTATGTATACTACTCTGATTCACTGTTGTTATTCCGCGAACAAACATAGGGAGGCGTTAGCCATGCTATGGGAAATGGAGGCTTCAAATTGCATTTTTGATCTTCCAGCTTATCGTGTAGTGATTAAGCTCTTTGTTGCTTTGAACGATGTCCCAAGGGCTGTACGCTATTTCTCTAAACTTAAAGAAGCAGGTTTTAGTCCAACATTTGATATATACTGCAGCTTGATCAAAATCTATATGGCTTCTGGAAGGCTGGCCAAGTGTGAAGATATCCGCAAGGAGGCAGAGATGGCTGGATTCAGGTTGGACGAACATACAATGTCAAAGTTGCAACAGTAAAATGTGAGTATCTTGCGATGTATTTAGATGTACTTTTCGAGTTCCTATTGTTTAAACAAATAGATATCTGTGTTATGATACAAGTCCACGTTTTCAAAAAAGAAAAAAAAAGAGGTTCCTGTTGTTTAAGTTCAGACCTTATCCACCCCTCCTTTTACTTGCATAATTAATAGCATTTGGGCAAACATAGCATAGGTTCTTGTCATATTTCCTTTTCCACCTTAGATCTGCATAATGATGCAATTTTGCAGTAGATTTTTCTCTTGAAAAGTGTGCCTGCTTTAACAAGAAGAAAAGCCAATGGGCCTTGTGGCATCCGGTAGTACGTACCTAAGATACGAACTCCATTCGATAAGAAATTTCCTATTTGTGCTACCATGGAGGTGCTTCCAGTGGTTTATGGGTTTGGAGGCAAATGTTGTCACGTTTTAGACTGTAAGCACGATCTATGGCGATGTATGCGGCAATTGAGACAATTTACAATTACATTCTCACTTGTCTTTAAAGTTACTAGATGTCACATGCAACAATTGCAATGAACATCTTACAATTAGATTCTCACTTCACTTGTCTTTAAAGTTAATAGTTATCTCATGCACCAGTGCAATGAACATCTTCTATTTTTTTTTTTCTGAAACGAGTTAGGATCGGCAAAAAACAAACAAAAAAAAAAACGAAAGAAAAGAAAAAAGAAATAGGGAAGTTATAACAACTACTATGCCTCACGGCCTCAATCCCAAACGAGTTAGGATATATAAGTTCATCTCACGTCATCATCATATGTATATATAAAAAAAAAACAAAGGGCAGCCTCAATCCCAAACGAGTTAGGATATATAAGTTCATCTCATGTCATCATCATATGTATATATAAAAAAAAAACAAAGGGTAACCCGGTGCACTCATCATCATATGTATATATAAGGATAACAATAATAATACCGAATTGCGAATTTGTCAATTTGAGCATATCATCATACTCCACGTCTTGTAAGGATTTTTCTATAAAACCTTACTTGCCATTTTGCAGGGCAAAATAAATGTCAGCTGAATATTTGAGCATTTGAAAACGATCCGTGCTTCAGATGAGTTACTTCAATTTTTGTCACTCCTGGTATAGTATCCATGGCGCATTAAAAGAAGGGATTTCCAACATAGCATCGACAGCATATCAAAAGAGGGAGTTTCAAGAATAATTCTCCTCCAAGTTTTCAATTAGCGCCATACAATTGAAACTCCAGAAAACAGATACCAATGCAGACTTTCACCCTCAAATGATAGCACATCTACATGCATATAAATAGTACTTGGCCGTTTTTGCTTTTGAATTGTCCATAAGAGTATCTACTCCAACGAACTGATCAAAGACTGAATAGACCAAAAGGGGTGAAAAGTTTGTTTACACATTAAGTATGCCCCAACTTACAAGAAGCAAACGGTCAATAAAACTAGCCCCATCCAAACACTAAGTGGTTCTAATTCTACTACTCAAAAGGGAGGTCAATGAGCTATTTGATTCCCAAAGAAGAGCAAAACATATGGTTCACCAATACCAAAAGGTGTACAAACTATATAGATGAAAGGTCCTCATATATAGTCTTGATACCTGGCCTCTCAGATACAGAACGAATGCATCGAACAGCTATCCCAAGAACCTCCTTCATTTGCTTCTCCATTGCCGGATTTCCGATCTCGGCCGACAACACACTGTCAAAACAATCCGAGCCACCACCTTCTGCCACCTTCAACCTTACCCAGTCAGTTAAGTCTACTCCACCATCTTCGCCAGAGACAACATCACCTGCACACTTCCCACTTAGCAGCTCCAATAAAATAACTCCAAAAGCATATACATCTGATTTGAAGGAAGGCAGTGGCTTCTTCGACGCAGCCAACTCAGGGGCACGATAACCCAACACTCCAGAATCAAGAATCTGTTCTATTGTGCCGGCTTGAGTCATGAGGCGGTGGAGGCAGTAATCTGCAACTCGTGCGTTAAGGTCTGGCCCATCCAACAAAATGTTGGTTGCCTTAAGGTTTCCGTGTGGCACCTCACGATCAAAATGGAGGTAGTTCAGACCACGTGCAACATCAACTGATATTTTGAGTCTTTGGGGCCAGGTTAGTGGTAGGCCTTTTCTACCCGGTCGATCTACAAACGTGCAGCACATTAGAGAAGTATATCGAGAATGATTACATAAATATTAAGATCTCAACAAGAATTATAAAATAGGAAAAATGTACCACTCTAGCTGATTTCCAACAAAGTGAATCATGAAACAAAAGCCAAACATCACATTTTTCAGATCCATTAAGAACTCAAATATCAAGAATTTTAGCTGCTAGAAATAATAAGTACCGTACAGCAAATCCCTCACAGCTTGTGTAATGAACATCACGTAGAATATATGGTATATTACTACTTGGTGTGAATATTACGTGAACAAAAGACAGGCAAACACAATGTATTGGGCTCTAAACATGCTAAATACTATCACATCAAACCAAAGACAAAATACTTGAGGTTCACTTGTAAAATCCCGCCACAGGATCACACAGCAATGTTAAAAGTGCTCAACTATAATGCACATTGGAAAAACATATGAACCATAATAACTGTTAGATATAACACAATCAGATTGCACATATGAAATATGAAATGGGAACAAAAGAAACCTGACTAGATTAAAGAAGAGGGAGACAAAGCCTCTACTGTGGATTTATAGCAAAACATTACATGAGAGTTTAGAGCTAGCACATGAAGCTTACCATAGAGGAAACTTGCAAGACTTCCAGGAGATATATAATCCGAAAGAATGAGCTTCTCATGCTGTGTGGGACCCCAATAGTAACCTCTTAATCCTACTACATTAGGATGCCTTATATTGGCAAACTTTTTAGCCTCCTTTGCAAAATCCTTTCTCTGCTTTGCCACTCCTTCTCTCAACCATTTCACAGTCAGGAGCAACCCGTTCTCTAGTGTTGCCCTGTAAGATGTACCATGGCTGCTTCTGCCTAGGACTTCAGCCGGAGCCCTAGATAGTTCCTCGGGTGTAAAAGAGATTGTATCATCAAGGAAATACAGCTCTCCAGCAAGACGATCTGGAGACCTCACATCTAGCCTTGCAAAGTTTTCTGCTATATATGAATCTCCAGACTCTGGTGACCATGAGAAATGGCTACCTTTTGAAGGGGAAAAACCAGTTATAGCAGCCATTTTCTCATCTGGACTAATTATTTCTGATGATCCTTTTCGTGAAGTTATAAGATCTTCAGCTGAAACGACTACACCACCGGTACTCTCCCTACTACTAAAGCCAGAAGGATGTGATGGGGCTTGGTGATGAACATCCTTTTTAGTAACTTGAGGATGAGGCTTCCTTGACGCTCGTATATAGTAAATGAAAATGGCTAGTAACACCAAAATAATAAGAGCAATTACACAAGCAACTATTATTACCACCTTGATGATAGTCTTAAGTGATCTGCTTTTCTGGTTTTCTGCTGAAGCTTGGCCAGATCCTGATGGAGGATTTGGAAATTGAAGTCCAGGGTTTCCAGGATAGAAAGATGATAACGGAAATTTTCTCAAATTTTCAGGGACAACACCAGATAAGTCATTCAGTGATGCATTAAAGCTTTGGAGGCCATTAGGCAGATTCTTTGGCAATGGACCAGTAAAATGATTCTGCGAAATGTCTAGAGAAGTAAGTGCACTAACTTGACCAATCGAAGTAGGCAGAGATCCAGAGAAATTATTTCCAGCTATAGCAAGTACTTGAAGAGCAGTCAACGAGCCAAACTCATCAGGAAAATAACCAGCAAGCTGATTATGAGAAAGATCAAGAACTCGGAGGTTGGGAGTAGCAGAGGGGGCAGGGAAATCAATACTTCCAACAAGTGCATTGTTTTGTAGGTGAAGTTCTTCAATAGTGGGTAATGTTAGCAGAGAAGTGAGAAGAGGCCCATCCAACTGGTTGAAACTAAGATCAAGGACTGTGATCTTAGGAAACTGTGTGATAACTTTTGGGAGAGTTCCAGTAAGGGTATTGCAAGAAAGGTTTAGGTGATTTAATCGCAGAAACTGAGCTGTAACCTCAGGGATGTTTCCAGTCAATCGGTTTTGGCTGAGGTCAAGAAACTCAACATTCCCCCATTTCTGCATTCTAGTTAGATTTCCCTCTAACTGGTTCTTTGAGAGATCAAGTACTGCAGTACTTCCTGTCACCATCGGAAGTTCACCGGAAAGAGCATTGGCGGATAAGTTAAGGACATGCAAAGTTGTTGATGTGATCATGCTTATTGACCCTGTAAAATGAAGTGACTGAGTAAAGCACACTAACAAAATAGCAAATAAACTACTCTTTTTGTTGTAACTTCAGTAAAACACAAGGATGATGAATTACTAGTATAATATTTGCAAAATATATTTCAAAATGAGAGCAGTTTGGAATATACCTGTGAGGTTGTTTCCACTTAAATCCAATTCTGTGAGAACCAAAGCATCTCCTTTCAAAAGATCATTTGGGACGAACCCAGAAAATCTATTGTTGCTGAGTTTAAGGACCTGAAGATCATAAACAAAATTGAAGCCAGGTAATTCCCCTGAAAGCTGATTGTAGCTCAAATCCAGAACTTTCAAGTTCCCAAATGCCTGAGCTTCACCGCCACTTACTAGTGAACCCGTAAGTTGATTATGGCTAAGACTCAAGTACTTGAGCGACTCTGATATGCCAGGCAAAAACTTCTGCTGTTGAGAGGTAGAACTCACAAGTAAATTTCCACTTAAATCAACATATGTTGCAGTAGTAAACATTAAGAACTCTGGATCCAAAGTACCATCAAGCATATTTCCATGCAAGTCAAGAACTTCAAGGTTAGCCATTAGCTCTAATCCTTTTGTAATTTCTTTTGTAAACCCATTAAGAGATAGATTGAGGTACACCAAATTATTTAACTTGGTCAAAGATGAAGGAAGTGGCCCCGAAAGAGAGTTGTGGCTCAAATCCAAAGATTCAATTGACATGAGCTCTGAAATCGAATCGGGGATTGGGCCAGAGAAGTTGTTACCAGCTAATGACAGATTCTTTAAGCTTCCTACTTTTCCAATCTCTGGTGGTAAAGAGGAGGTGAATCGATTGTTTGAAATATCCAGATACTCAAGGCTCTTGAATTCACCAATTTTGTTTGGCAATTTTCCAGCTATTGAATTGTTAGCCATAGAGAGTTTCACAAGCATTGTGAGGTTAGCAAACACACTCAAATCTGCATCAGCAGATAAACCCAAGTTGTCAAGGACAACAGCTGCAACATTACCACCATTGCACATTATACCATTCCAAGATGAAGGGCAACCATTAAAATCAATGGATTCCTCATTCCATGACTGAAGTACATAACCCGTCGGATCATGCTTGATACCCTTCCTGAATTCAAGAAGGGTCAAAATGTCCTGAGAAGGAAGCTGCCCCATAGCAGAACCAAAACAAAGCACAAGTATAAAGTACCTAATTAGCTTCATTATAACACCAGAAGCTCTGCTAAAAAAAGTGACAAATTCCCACCAAAAAAATACAATTCAACTTCCAAGCTTAAAGAAAATCCAAAAGGGGGCAGCTGTAAGTATGAGGTTCACTATAAGTAGAAGCTCAACATCTCAAAACCAACTTTCACAAGCTTATATCCATGACATTAAACCTCAATAACAACCATCACAGTTCAAAAGCAGTAAAACAGCAGCCAAAAAGTACCCAACTTCAACCCAAAATCACAAGAATCCTCCTTCAGCCAACAATATATGGACCAAAAACCAAATTCTGTCTAAAAACAGCAAAGCAAGATAGATTCAAGAAGAGGCACTTTTCCAAAAACAGTAGCTGAAAGGAGGCAACGAGTGACTAAAAAAAGTGTAGACAGAACAAGTTCAGCATTTTCTTACCAAACAACACGCATTTTACCAAGAATGTAAGCTCAGTGACCAAAAAAGAAGCAGTCTTTTTCAAAGATTTACTGAAGAAATTCAGCTTCTTGCAATGATTAGACCTTTCTGAGTTATGTTGGAACCTCAGGTTTGCTCTCACATTCACCAACTTCCCCTCTTCTTTAATGCAGTGTAAATGCACTCAAGTGGTGGCCTCAAAATCTGAATTAAAGTACAAGAAAATGGAATGGACGAGCAAAGTGTTTAGCCCTTTAGAAATCTTGATAACATTACAAATGAAGTTCAAGAAAAGGTCCAAAACCAAAAGTGTAAAACCCTAGTGTTGCTTTTGAGATTATATGAATGAAAGAGAAGCCTCAAACACCCAGAAATGGCAGTGACACACTCAGCATTTGTCTTCTTCCTATTTCATGGACATATTTCTCTCTCTCTCTCTCTCTCTTACAACTCTCACTTTTTCTCTCTAAAAAGGACATTTTTGTTGGAAAACTCAATAAAGACCTCAAATAATTATGTCTCGTTTTATTGTTTGGAATTTTTATTTGGATTTTCTAATACTTGAATATTCTTTTTGGAATTGTTTATTGAAAATTTGAAATTTGGAACTAGTGTATTACAACAATTTGCCAACATTTTGTACTAATTTTTTTACGATTTTTATATTCTTTCTTATCTCAATATTTTTGCAATGTGTTCCTATTATATTTTAAATACTTAAGAGCATTGTATTTCAGAAATAAGATTTGAGTATCAAATTATAAATTCTAATAAAAAATTAATTTAAAACCGATTTCTCCAAGTAAATAAACTAAATACCAACAACAAATCAACATGAGACAATTAATAGATGTAAATATTATAGTTATTTCATATATATGGACTATAAATTATATTTGTAAAACTCTTGAAATTATTATTATATACATTTTAGTTTTCTTACAAAGTAAAGAGCTCGCTCTAAATCCAAATAATACTATTAGAAGTGAGGACTCATATATAAAAGTTCAATTGGTATGTTATTCTATTGTTTGGAATCTATTGAGACTTGAATAATGTATATTAAGTACTAATTAACATTTACATCTTTCATTCATTCTGAGATTAATAATTTTTTATTTGTTTAAAAGCTTCAATATTATGGCGGGGGGGGGGGGGGGGGAAAAAAGGGG
>ML380132.1:0-39435 GCA_005239525.1 Nicotiana knightiana
TCGGTTGGACAAGTTTCTTGAGGGAAAAAGTCCGAGTAAAAATACCAAAAAGATTTTATTATTATTTTATATAGGTAGGTAGTATCTTGAACCGGGTATTTTAAATTTTTAGGAAGAAACTGAGTTACTGTTAGAAATACCGTATGACATGTTTGGTACCGGCATATTAGGTTATGACATACATTCTGCTACCCCTTATATTTGTTTTGACATGTAATGCCAGAGAAAAACAAAATAGCCTGATTTGTGACGCCTTAGCTCAGTTATTTGACTTGTATGCTACATAGTGTAATATTGCTTAATTCTCTCAATTTTGTGTGCTTGCTTGACTTGAGAGTTGAATAAACCGTTGTGATTGAGCCATGTGNGGTAGGCATTTTCTTTCTTGATCATGAATGTGCTTGACACATAAGAAATAAAAAATTTCCATTGATAGCCCCTTTTGAGCCTTTAGACCTTTTCTTTGGTACCCACATTACAAGCTGTACCCCTATTTTGTTCTTAAATGGAGATTGTTGCCCCTTGTCCTCCTAAGGCACTAAGTCGCTAAAAGAAGTAAGGTGAGATATTGGGGATCAGTTTTTGAGTGGAACCATGTAAGGGCCTGTTGGTGCACTAAAAGAAAATAGTATGCAAAAGTCNCGTCCTAATTCATCCTAGACTTATCTAACTTGAATTAGTGGAGATTTACACTACGGGCGAGCTTATGGTACAACCACGGGATGTATATGAATTCTTTGTGAGAGTGAGGGCATTTGTTCAATTGTGTGATGTCCTTAATTTATGTTCAAGAGCATATTTGAATGTGAGGACTATTTATATTCACTCTTTTGCTTGTTGGTGAGGGCACATGGTCTCATGAACGATTGGTAATGTTGTAAACTTTCTTGTTGGGTAGGTGCGTGAATTGAGAGGGATTAGTGGTGGCAAGTCGATTCTCGAGGTTTGGTGGTTGCGATTAGGTTGTTGGTGTGATTGATTAAATTGTTATACTTGGGCATGTTTAAAGAAGGGAAAGAATGTGAAATTTTGTATGTTCATGCTTGATTGTCGGTATCGATCATAGTTAAGGGGTAATGTGTGTGATTGAAATGTAAAATACTCCTTGTGAATGAATTATGTACGTGTGAAGGATATTGCTCGAGGACGAGCAAGAGTCTAAGTGTGGGGTGTTGATGCGTGGCTAGAATTCATGATTTTAAGCATTATATACCTTGCATTTTATGTGCTTTAATGATAAAAATACACGTCATGTGTGCCTAATGGAAGTTATTTAATGTGCAGACGAGTTGGAAATGGAAGCCGAGCGAAATGAGAGCATAAACGTCGGATAATACGTGCAAGAGTCGAAAAGGAGCGATCCGGGACAAGCCTGGCGACAGTCAGGCGTTAGACCCCAAACGCCAGGGGGTGCATGGCATTAGCCAGGCGTTATACCAAAAACGCCAGGGGTTGCCTGGCGTTAGCCAGGCGTTATACCCAGAACGCCAGAGGGTGCTTGGCGTTAGACCCCTAACGCCAGGGTGCCTAAAGGTTTATCCCAACCGTATAAATAGACCCAAGAACTCATCATGGAGGGGGAGATGAATTTGGGAGCAAAATTACACACACAGAATCATTGAAGGAGCAAGGATTATCAGTTTTCTTCATTTTTATTCAAGTATTTGCAGTTCATGCACACTTATGCAATTGTTTGATCATAGCATGAGTGGCTAAACACCCATTGTTCTGGGGTTGTGGTTTAGCCATGAATATTGTCATTCAACATTAATTTAACTTTGAATATAGTTTACTCAATATATGGTTGTTTCTTCAATTCTGTGTTTAATTGCTTAATTGTTTGGCCATCAATTAGGTTCTATATACTATCTATGTTATGCTTGGGAAAGCCGTATATAGATTAGAGAAGAATTGAAGAGAGCGCGATCTTAACCCTTCAAGGGAGCGGATTTGTGGTTAGGATAGGAATATACCTAGTCACCGTGCTTAATTTAACATCGTAATCTTAGTGCGTTCTAATAGACTAATTCCATAGGAATATAGGCATTAATCTATTGAGAATAGGTGAGGAGTGCTTCGGAAGAAGGCTATGAGAATATTTATCGATTAATTAGCAACCATGAGTGAACTATATGAAAGGAAAAGTTAATTAGAATGCAATATGAGTGGTGAATAGACCATAACCCTGGAATATTTATCTCTACTGAATACATCACAATAGTTCTTGTCACTTGATAATTAATTATTTCATAGAATTTTAGTATAAAATAATACATCATTGATTTTATATTAGCTTGGTTACATAACGATTAAAGTGATTTAGCTAGTAGTTTACACAAGTCTCTGTGGGTACGATATCTGGACTTAAAATCCTATATTACTTGTCGACCACGTACACTTGCGTGTGCATTGTGAATTCGACCAACATTGAGTTATTTGCTTAAATTGCAATAATATACTCAGTCATATTCATTCATTTTCATATCATATCTCAATCGTTGTTATCATTTACTATCACATCATGTTATCATTTTTCGGGTTGAGTGGTATGTGATTGGTGAGCCCGTGAGACTGAAGAACTTGATGAATGAGTTAGGGCCTGAGAGTCGAATTTTGAGTGGTCATTTATGGATCGGGTTGCACGTCGCAGTAGGACTTATTGTTCATTTTTGGGATGGCTCCACATGCCACAACACGTTTTATTGACTTATTATTGGACCAAGCTGCACGCCACATCAGTCCATGTTGTGTGTAGGATCCGCTCCTCCAGAGTCTGGCATACCAGCAGTGAGCGCAGGTATCGTACAATGTTGAGTGAATGTGTGTGATGAATAGGAGTTTGGGATAGACAGATTGAGTAGTCTAAGAGTGCGAGTATCTGGGATTATCACTGTGAAGTAATTCATTTGACATGCATACATGGCATGTAGGCACAGAGATGCATTTCCTCATGTTATACGGTATTGTAACATTCATAACTTGACATACATATTAACCTGTATTAGAGATGTACATTTCTCGTGCTATTTGAAAATGAAATATCTTATCTGTTGATGAGAGTTTTGGGAAAAATCACAGTTTTCTGATTTCTCATATTTTAGTGATTTTAGTGAATTATTTGGGTTTTACTACTATACATGAAAAACATACCTATTTTATGTAACTGTGAACGAGCTAAACGTAGTATATTTGAAATTGCACTTCTTTTAATATATTAATACAAGAAGTTCTTGACTATTGTTGTTGGACTCTGACTGTTTTGCAAGCTCGTCACTACTTTTAACCTAAGGTTAGGTTTGTTATTTATTGAGTACATGGGGTCGGTTGTACTCATACAACACTTCTGCACCTTCCATGTAGATTTTGGAGCTGATGTTGTTGTGTATGGCAGGTGCTGGCATTGAAAATGTACCAGTGTTTCGATTATAGTTGTCTCTTGTTCTTGGTAGCTATGTAAACTCTCAATCTTAGAAGGCTCATGATATGTACTTCCAATCCTTGGGAAGTTGTATAGAAGTTCAGTTATTTCATCATTATTTTTTCGGGAAATCACATTTGAATTAGATTGTTGTTAATTGGCTTAACAGCAGGTTGGGTTAGGTGCCATCACGATTAGTTGGATTTTGGGTCGTGACAGATACTGCATTGCAAGGTAGTGCTAGGTAGGTGGGCCTTAGTATTGATGGTGTGTTGTGAATTTCGGGTCGGATTTTAATACTCAGTATTGATGATTCGAGGGAGATGATCCTTAAGGAGGCTTGTATTTGTGGTATTGTATTATTCCGAGTGATACACAGAGGTATCGTGATTCGAGGCGGCATCCTTGGGCCAGTTTCATGATGTTTGATAGTTAGCAAGTCGAGAATTAAAATAAAAGATCGAGTGGTTTACTCCAGAAGATAGCTATACTGTTGTGGAAGTGAGAATGTACCATTTTGGGTAGTGTGGTAAGGGTGCCACGGATTTTGAGTATGTTTGATTCTATGAGGTCATTATGGACCATGGAAGGCATTTTATATTGGTGGTGGCTTCTTACATTCTGAGAGTTCGAATTAGCCAAGAAGGGTTTCTTTGTGTGACATCTTGTTCATTCATGTTGTAATGCATCTTATGTGAATCGGTATAAGTCAGAGAGTTTGACTTTTACAAAGATAATGATGATTTAAAACATGCTATAACCCGTACTTTTGAGGTAAAAATAAGAGTGATTAATATGCTGAGGAGGTCATTTTTTAAGGTACTTCAATCATATAATATTCATATTTTTTGTTTTGAAGTCAAACAAGTTGTAAAACAAAAGCTGGCAAACGTTATCGCAAGATACGTTTATAATCATACTGAAATTTGGGTATAATGTCATTGTAGTTTTATCTCAATATACTTGGATTTATGGGGTGTTTCTACCACCAAATTGAAGATATACTAGTCTATTTGTCTATTCACCGAAGTAGAGACATGTTCGTATTTTCCGAGACTACAGGGGAAGCCCTATAGGACCCACTTGGTCGGTGGCCGACCTTCACCTATATTTATCTTGTTTTATGGATGAGCTTGCTCATTTTTCGACCTTCGTCCATCCTCACACTCTATAAACCCTCACAAATATTTCCCCCAAGGATCCAAACAAATTCCAAAAAATACACCATAATCCAACATCAATGTAGCTTAATGAAGGAAGAACACCTCTGCTGGATTATGTTGACATATTAAGGGGTGTTGTGAGCTAAGAGGAGCTTGAATTTAGAGTAGTAGTTTATGTATACGGTAATTTTATTATATCCTTACTTTTTCTTAATTTAATACCATGGTAGTGGTATTGTTTGAAGCAAAATACTACGAGATAGTACTGGAATAGCCTAAGATGTGGCTACTGATTTATTGAGTTATTTTGAGGTGATAAATATGATTGGTGATGGATGGAAATTGTTGAATTAAACATTATTATGTTGTGTCTTTTTTTCATGTATTAATTAAGTGAAATAAATAAGAAAACATGAAAAAAAATAAGAATTGGAAGTGAAGAGTGTAGGGGTGTGGACTATTTTGAAGATTGTTTTTGTCACGACCCGGATATTCCACCGCCGGGACCGTGATGGCGCCTAACATTGAAACCAATAGGCAAGCCAACGTTAATATTTACTTACCTTATTTATTTATTTTTAACAGATAATAGGTGATGTACAAATCAGTGGAAATAAAAGTGCGAAAGAAAACAAAGTCTAACAACTTTATTAAATGCCATTACGAAATTCATAATACTAAACCCACAATTTAGTGTCACAACTTCAGGGACTGTCTATGAATACTACATATAAAGGTCTGAACAAAATAAATACATCTTTCTCAGAATAAAGAAGAACAAAATGGAGATAAACTAGGAGGGGATGCCAAGGCCTGCGGACGCCTGCAGGACTACCTAAGAATCTCCAAATAGACTGAAGGTAGCCTCCTCACCTTAAGGTCCGTAGGGTCCTGTACCGGGATCAACACAAAAGTGCAGAGTGTAGCATCAGTACAACCGACCCCATGTATTGAGTAAGTGTCGAGCCTAACCCGGGGAAGTAGTGGTGAGGCTAGGACACGACAACCAACTAAACTTGTGCAGTTTAATCATATACGGAGAAAATAATAACAACATGAAATATGCAGCTAAATACAAAGAAAGGGGAAACATGCTGAGGGGAGGAAATATCAAATAATGGAAAATAACGAAGTAAAGCAACAAATTAGATATCAATTAAAACAATAGAAGTAACAACACAAAAACAAGTGCACGACATCACCCTTCGTGCTTTTACTCTCATCCTCATAATAAATCAATAGAAACGGCACGGCATCACCCTTCGTGCTTTTAATATCATAATATGGGACGACATTGCCATTCGTGCTTTTACCATCTCTCACAATATCATACACGGCATCACCCTTCGTGCTTTACACTTTTCCTCACCCAAACAAATCAATAACAACAATCCGGCAAGGAAATCAACAATACAAACAACAATAATAAAGCCATAACGTCCCGGCAAGGGAGTCAACAGTAGAATCAATATCATCCCGGCAAGGGAAAATATCTATAACCAATCTCACCTGGTTACTCAATTTCATGTAGTAACCCTTAACTTGAACAAATACTTAACAATGATCAATACCAAAGAAACACCACCAACATAGATAATTATCAAATTAAACTCAAGTAATGCTTAATTAAAAATCACATAAATCACAATATTTGACTCACGGCGTGCTTGACACTAACGTATAGATACTCGTCACCAAACCTATACGTTGCACATTATACAAACATGTAGAAAATAAGACACAATACCTATTCCCTCAAGCTAAGGTTAAGCCATACACTTACCTCAAATTCCACGACCAAACTCAAGCCTCAATTACCGCTTTCCCTTTAGAATTCGCCTCCAATTAGCTTAACAATATCAATAAATACTAAATAATTCAACCCCAATGCTTAATTATAGGTGTACTATCATTCTTCCGAAAAAGTAAAAAATATACCCCGGGCCCGCTTGGTCAAAATACGAGGTTCGTACCAAAACCCGATCATCCATTAACCCACGAGCCCGAATATGTAATTAGTTTCGGAATCCGACCCCAAATCGAGGTCTAAATTCCCGAATTTGTAAAATCCCTAATTTCTACCCTTCAAGAACAAGATTTAGGCCTAGAAATCTAATGGGTGTTAATGGAAAATGAAGAAAACGAGTTTACGAACACAAACTTAGAACTTGGTGGTGAAATAACCCTTCAAAAAATGCCCCTAAGCTTCCTTGGTTTTGAAAATATGAAGTTATGGCTAAAATCCTATTTTTCTACTTTTTTAAGTGGGATGGATAGACCTTCTATGCGTTCGCGTGAGGTTTGTCGCGTTCGTGTAGCCTTGGGCCATATTGGCCTTTGCGTTCGCGACACTGTCTATGCATTCGCCGTAGGCTCCCCTTCCCTAGCCTTCGCGTTCGCGTGCCTTTAGCCGCGTTCGCATAGGGTTCCAGCTCCCCCATTTCCAGCTCCCTTAACATAGTGCGTTCGTGAGGACCTAGACGCGTTCGCGTAGAGAAACCTACCCAGGTCTCCACGTTTGCGTCGTGGCCAATGCGTTCGCATAGAGTACCCAGGCCCCTTTCCCCGTTTTTTCTTCGCGTTCGTGTGTCTTACCATACATTCGCATAGAGTAAAACACTAGACACCAACAAACATCATTCTCACCAGATTTTTTCTAAGTCCAAACCACTCTGACACCTATCCGAAACTCACCTGAGCCCTCGGGGCTCCAAACCAAACATGTATACAACCTTAAAAACATCCTCCAGACTTACTCGTGTGATCAAATTACCAAAATAACATCTTAAACAACAAATTTAGCATAAAAATCAAAGGAAAATCTCACGAACTTTCAAAGTCTCAAATTTCACAACTACGGGTCCAAATCATGTCAAATGACCTCCGTTTCTTACCAAATTTTACAGGCATAACTCAAATACCATATTAATCATGTACCGGGCTCCGGAACCAAAATATGGGCCCGATAACATCAATTTCAAATATAATCAAACTTCCAAAAACTCTTATAATATCAGTAAAACAATTTCTTTCAAAAATTCATTTCTCGGGCTTGGGACCTCGGAATTCAATTTCGGGCATACGCCAAAGTCCCATATTTTTCTATGGACCCTCCGGGACCGTCAAATAACTGTCCGGGTCCTTTTACTCAAAATATTGACCGAAGTCAACTATAATTTAATTTTAAAGGAAAAATTAGTATTTTTCTCATTTTTTCACATAAAGCTTTCCGGTTGTACGCCCGGAATGCACACACAAAACAAGGTGAGACAAAAGGAGGTTTTCAAGGCCTTGGAACACAGTTTTGACTTATAAAATGAGAGATGACTTTTTGGATCATCACATTCTCCACCTCTAAAACAAACATTGATCCTCGAATGGACGTAGAAAAGTACCTGAATTGGGAAAAAGATGGGGATACCGGCTCCGCATATCGGACTCAGACTCTTAGGTAGCTACCTCGGCAGGCTGACCTCTCCACCTAACACGAACCGAAGGATAACTCTTCGATCTCAACTGACAAACCTACCGGTCTACTATGGCTACCTGCTCCTCCTAATAGGTCAAATCTTTGTCCAACTGGACACTAATGAAGTCTAACACATGGGATGGATCGTCGTGATACTTTCGAAGCATAGACACATGAAACACTAGATGCACAACTGATAAGTTTGGTGGCAACGCGAGTCTATAAGCCAACCCTCTCACTCTATCAAGGATCCCAAACGGGCCAATGCACCTAGGTCTTAGCTTGCCCTTCTTCCCAAATGTCATCACGCCCTTCATGGGCGACACCCGCTCTCCGACCATGAATTCCACATCACGAACTCTGCGGTCGGTATAACTCTTCTGCGTGGACTGAGCTTTTCGAAGTCTATCCGGAATGATCTTAACCTTATCCAAGGTACCCTGCACCAAGTTTGTAGCCAACAACCGAGCCTCTCCCGTCTCAAACCATCCAACCTTTGACCGACACCGCTACCATATAATGCCTCATAAGGAGCCATCTGAATGCTTGACCGATAGCTGTTGTTGTAGGCAAACTTCGCTAATGGCAAGAACTGACCCCAAGAGCTTCCAAAGTCAATGATACATGCTCGTAGCATATCCTCCAAAATCAGAATAGTACGCTCGGACTGTCCGTCCGTCTAAGGATGAAATGTTGTGCTCAGCTCAACCCTTGTGCCCAACTCATGCTTAACTTCCCTCCATAAATTCGAGGTAAACTGCGTAACTCATTCGGAAATAATAGACACGGGCACACCATGAAGATGAGCAATATCCCTTTTGTAAATCTCTGCCAATCTCTCCGAAGAATATGAAACTGCCACGCGGATGAAATGTGTTGACTTGGTCAGCCTATCCATTATAACCCATACTTCATCGAACTTCCTCTGAGTCCTTGGGAGTCCCACAACTAAATTCATGGTGATAAGCTTCCATTTCCACTCAGGAATCTCAATCTGCTGCAATAATCCACCAGGTCACTGATGCTCGTACTTTACATGCTGACAATTCAAGCACCGAGCTACATATGCCACAATATCATTCTTCATCCTCTTCCACCGATAATGCTGCCGAAAATCCTGATACATCTTTGCAATGCCCAGATGAATGGAGTACTGGGAACTATGGGCCTCCTCTAATATCAACTCATGAAGTCTATCCACATTGGGCACACAAATACGTCCCTTCATCCATAAAACCCCATCATCGTGAAATGTAACTTTCTTGGCACCATTGTGCCGCACTGTGTCCCTAAGGACACACAAATGAGGATCATGATACTACCGATCTCGAATACGATCAAATAATGAAGAACGAGCAACTGTGTAACGACCCGGCCGATCGTTCTATGAGATTAGCCCCGTTACCCCCATTTCTGCTTTATCATATGTTTCTTAGCCTATTTATGTTGTGTTAGGTTGGTTGGTTTGGGTTCGGAGTGGTCGTGGTGAGAACTGAGACACTTAGTCTCTTAATTTGGCTTAATAGTTGGAAAGGTCAACTGGGAGTTGACTTATTGGTAAACGACCTCAGAATTTAAATTTTATGGCTTGGGTAACTTCGTTAGGTAATTTGAGACTTGGGATTGTGTTCGGAATGAAGTTTTGACGTCCGGTGTAGAATTAGGCTTGAATTGGTAAAAGTTAGTTTTTGGCGATTTCCGGTCGGTAAGGAAAAATAGGCTATCGGGGTCGGAATGGAATTCTGGAAGTTGGAGTAGGTTCATAATGTCATTTTGGATATGTGTGCAAATTTTCGGGTCAATCAGATGTGTTTTGGATAGTTTCGGCATCCTTGGTGAAATTTAGAAGTTTCAAAGTTCATAGGCTTGAATTTGATGTGATTATGGTGTTTTTGCGTTGTTTTTGGTGTTTTGAAGGCTCGAGTAAATTTTAATGAGGTTATGGGATGTGTTGGTATATTTGGTTGGGGTTCCGAGGGGCTCGGGATTGATTTCAGATGGTTTACAGAGGTTTGGACTTAGGAATTTTCAGCAAAGCTGCTGCTGGTGCCATTTTACTGGTGTGGCCGCACCTGCGGATGGGGAGTCGCAAGTGCGATGTCCACAGGTGATATTTTCCTTGCACAAGTGCGGAAGAGGGGGACCTGGCCAAGGAGAGCAGGTGCGAAGGCTTGGTCGCGCCTCTGAGCCCGCAGGTGCGAGTAGAGGGCCGCAGGTGCGGAAGTCCGGACTTAAGTCATTTTCGCAGGTGCGCACCTGGGACCGTTGGTGTCGAAAATCTTCCGCATGTGCGGTTTAACTGGGCAGGAAGTATAAATATGTGCCTCCGCAAATTTTTGGCATTTTTCATCACTTTTGCATGCGGTTTGAGTCATTTTGAGAGGAATTTGGAGAAGCATTTCGAGGGTCTTCGGTGGAGGTAAGTTTCTCGGACTATAGACTCGATGATGTGTTATTATGTGACGGATTAGGCATGGAATTAGTGGATTAAATTGCATAAATTGGGGATTTAGGGCTTGGGAAATTGAGACTTATAATTAAGGAATTTAGGGACTGTTTGTGGTCGAATTTTGATGTTTTTTATATGTGTAGAATCGGGAAACAATGAGGATTCTTCTGATGTAATTTTTATCGAATTCCAAGATGTGTGACCGGGGCACGGGTTTGGCCAATTTCAAATTTTGCCTAAAATTTGTAGTTTTCGATAGGGCATTGTTCCTTTAGCGTATATTGATAATGTTAATCTGGTTTTGGTTAGATTCGGAGCAGTCGGGAGCCGATTTGAGAGGCAAGAGCATTGCGGATTAGTATTTGGGCCGGGTTGAGGTATGTAATGACTATAAATCTTGTCCTGAGGGTATAAAACCCCGGACATCATATTTTCTCACTAGTTTTGGAGAGGCGCACATGTCGGATGGCGAGTGTGTAGCGTGCACTGATTTGGATTTGGATATGGTTCTTTCCGCGATAACTATTGAGTTGCGTGTTTCACTCTAAATCATATGTTAAATTGTGTTCTAAAACTTTTGCTATATTTTGGGTTGTAATCCATGTTTGGGGCCTTGCACCGACTTGTTTAGACCCCTTGGAGGCTTTTTACTACTATTTCCTCACTGTGTTGACTTATGATTTACACCCAGTCATATCATGCTTAACTATTTTCGAAACTCAGCCTTACTTACACTATTTGAGTTATAAAATGATGTTTTGGGTCGAGTACCTCATTTTACTGATAGCCCGAGGGGCTAACTGAGTGTTTCTGACTGAGTGAGGCCGAGGTTCTGATTGTGAGGATATGAGATGCCACAAGGTGGCTTGATTTTTCAGCGCTTGGGCTGAAGGAGCCCCTCCAGAGTCTGTACACATCCCCAGTGAGTGCAGGTACCTAATCGTTGCGAGTGCCGAGTGCCGAGTGACGAGTGATTGGGAGGCATGAGTGATAGTGAGGTTTCCCGAGGGGCTGATACTGAGTAATTTTGAGGTATGCTGAGTGATGTTTTGCTCGAGGGGTGATTTATGATTCATGTTTTGGCCCGAGGGGCTATTTATGATTTATTTCATTTTACACTAAACACTCGAGCATTTTAAATTCTGAAATTATTGGATAACACATTTTTCAAAGGAATTTACTGAAGTTGGCTTTTAAAGCATGTTGATTTCATACATATATATATACTACTGGAAAGGCAGGTTGTGCTTATAGTGAACTGATGATTTGATCTTATGTGTTTCTTACTGCTTAGAATTGATTTATTTTCATTACTACTGAGTTTGCGTACTCACATTACTCCCTGCACCCATGTGTACAGATACATGTGCTGGTACCGAGCGTTAGTCATCTATTTTCGTGCGGATCTAGAGTCGGGATATAGAGGTAGCTGTTTAGCGTCCACATCATGTTTTTTTCCCTGTATTATTTTGTACTTAGCTCTTCGTTCCGAGATTTTGTATTATGATTGTAGGGTTATTTTGTACTATTCTTAGATGCTCATGACATGTTGGCCCCCGACCTTGGGGATTGTTGTAGACTGTTTAGCTGTTTATTTTGTTTAACAGATTCAATAATTTATATACGTTTATGAAATATTGAAAATGAGTTGGATATTTTGGAAATAAATTGTAAATATGTGGTTGTTGGCTAGCCTAGTTCCACAATAGGCGCCATCACGGTCGGCTTAGGATTTGGGGTCGTGATAAGTTGGTATCAGATCCTAGATTATATAGGACTCAACGGTCATGAGCAGGTTTAGTAGAGTCTTGCGGATCGGTACGGAGACGTATGTACTTATCTTCGAGAGGCTACAGAACCCTTAGGGACAATCTCATTTTTCTTGAATTATGTCATGCCATTTTGTTGATTTTGGAAATCTAAACTTATGTTGTTTCATTCTCTCACAGATGGTGAGGACTCGCGCTACCGATAAGGGTGACCAGCCACCAGCTAGACCAGTGAGAGGTCGAGGCCGCGGTAGAGGTAGGGGACCAGCCCGTGCAGTACCAGAGGTCCACCTACCATTGAGGACCAGGTCCCCACCGTAGATGCTCCAGCGGGTCAGGCTCAGGCACCAGTGGAGCCTATTGTTAAACCAGGTCTTCAACAGACCTTGGCCCAGATGTTGACTATATGTACCACCCTTTCTCAGGCAGTTTATGTGTCTTCTACTACGGCTACTTCTCAGACTAGGGGAGGCAGTCAGACTCCGGTTTTCTGGACACCTGAGCAGGTTACTCAGGGCCATCGGACCCCGGGGGCGGTTCCAGCTCAGCCGATTGCTCCAGTTTAGAACTTCGTGGTTCCGGCTATGCTAGATGATGAGCAGTGTAGGCTGGAGAGATTTAGTAGACCTCAGCCTCTGACATTCAGTGGTGCTGAGGACGAGGATGCCCATGGTTTTCTGGATAAGTTTCAGAGGATTATTTGTACTGCTGGGATTCTGGAGACCACTAGGGTCTCGTTTGCTACTTTTTAGTTTTCTGGGGCTGCTTTTACTTGGTGGGAGTCCTTTGAGAGGCGTAGGCCTGTTGGTTCAGCACCCCTCACATGGCAGCATTTCTCCATTATCTTCTTGGAGAAGTATGTTCCCAGTCTCACAGAGAGGAGCATCGCAGGCATTTTGAGCAGCTGCGTCAGGGGGAGCTATCAGTGATTCAGTATGACATGCGGTTTTTAAAGTTGGCTCGCCCTGCCACCGAGTTGGTTCCTACCGATAGGAAGATGATTAGGAGGTTTGTGGATGGCCTCACATATCAGCTCCACCTTTTACGACTCGGGAGAGGGTATCAGGTGCTACCTTTTAGCAGGTTGTTGATATTGCTCGAGTTATTGAGTTGGTTAGCCGCCAGGAGCGGGAGGAGAGGGAGGCCAAGAGGCTTCGTGTATCGGGTGGTTCTAGTGGTGCTCCTTCCAGGGGGCAGTTTCAGCATGGTAGAGGCCATTCATTCAGGCCTCCTCGGTCAGCCTGCCCAGCCTATAGTGGTGCATCTTTGGGGCATGGTCTCCGCAGTTCTCAGCCAGGCCGTTCTTCATTCGGTGCCCTTCCAGCCCGGCAGCTAGAGTACCACCAATTTAGAGTTCCTCTATGCATGATTCTTCTAGTGGCCATTCTGGTGTCAGGGGTTTCTATCAGTCTCCGTGCTCCAGGAAGTTGTTTTCAGTGCGGAGAGTTTGGGCACATGTGGAGGCATTGTCTCTGTTGTTCTGGTGGTTCTTCTTAGCAGAGGGGCCAGCCCTCGACTTCGGCTTCAGTTACATCACCACCCGCCCAGACAACTAGGGGTGGGGGCCAGATCGCCAGGGGCCGCCCTAGAGGGAGAGGTCCTGCAGGTGGGGGCTAGGCTCGTATCTATGCACTTCCAGCCAGGCCAGATGCTATTGTTTCTGATACAGTGATCATAGGTATTGTCTCAGTCTGTCGCCGAGATACTTTGGCTTTATTTGACCCTGGTTCTACATATTCCTATTTTTCATCATATTTTGCCTATTTAGTGGATATGCCCCGTGAGTCGCTAGTTACATCGGTTCATGTGTCGACTCCGGTGGGCGATACTATTGATGTGGACCGTGTGCATCGGTCATGTGTGATATCTATTATGGGTATGGAGACCCGAGTGGACCTATTGTTACTTAGGATGGTCGATTTTTACGTGATATTGGGCATGTATTGGCTATCTCAGTGTCATGTTGTTCTTGATTGTCACGCTAAGACCATAAGCTTAGCTATGCCGAGATTTTCGAGGGTTGAGTGGAGAGGTTCTTCTGAGTACGTGCCTAGCAGGGTGATTTCCTACCTTAAGGCTCAGCGTATGGTTGAAAAGGGGTGTTTATCGTATTTGGCCTTTGTGATGGATGTTAGTGGTGAGACTGCTGCTATTGATTCGGTTCCTGTGGTCCATGATTTTCCGGACGTATTTCCTGCAGACCTACAAGGCATGCCTACTGACAAGGACATTGGTTTTGGTATTGACTGGTTCTAGGAACTCAACCTATCTGTATTCCACATTATCGTATGGCACCAGCGGAGCTGAAGGAATTAAATGAGCAACTTATCGACATTAGAACAAGGTTCGAAAATACTCCGCAATGCTCTTGCCCCTCGAATCGGCTCCCAAATGCTCCGAGTCTATCAAAATCAGATTAATAACATTAAAATATGATAGGAAGATGAAACCCATTCAAAATTATCATAATTGGGCACAAATCCCGAAATTGGCAAAACCCGACCCCCGAGGCCACGTCTCGGAATTCTATAAAATTGCATCACAAGAATCCTTATCCTTTCCCGAGTCTATACGTGTAAAATGCATCGAAATCCAACTAAAATTGACCCCTAAATTTCTAAATTATAAGTCTCAACTTCCCAAGCCCTAAAACCACAATTTTAGCCACTAAATTCCATTAATTCCAAGCTTAATCCGTCAAATATCAACATAGGATCGAGTTTTAGGTCTAAGAAACTTACCTCCACGGAAATCCTTTGAAATACCTCTTCAATTTTCTCCAAAAAGCCTCAGCCCGCATGCAAATATGATAAAAGTGCCAAAAATTCGCGAAGGCAGTTATTTATACTTCCTGCCCAGTGAAACCGCATCTGCGACCCTTTCCCCGCACCTGTGGTCCTAGGTTCCCACCTGCAAATCCCCACTTGATCAACCACTTCTTCATGTTCACTCCACTTTCCGCATCTGCGGCTCGCAGGTGCGTCCCAAACTTCCCCTTCTGCGATTCCTTCCCAGCTCCCCCAATCTCGCACCTGCGCATGCTGACTCCCACCTGTGGCATCACACCTGCGGCTACCTTCCCGCTGGTGCGGCCACACCAGAAACATGGCACCTACAGCTTCTTCAGTTGTATTTTCCAACTTCAACCCTTCCGATGACTATCCAAAATAATCTCGAGCCCCTCGGGACCCCAACCAAAAATACAAACAAGTCCCATAACCTTATTCAAACTTATTCGAGCCTTTGAAACACCCAAAACAACGCCAAAACACCAAGATCACATTGGATTCAAGCCTATGAACTTTGAGACTTCTAAATTTTTCTGATGATGCCGAAAATAACCAAAACACGTCTGAATGACCTAAAAATTTGCACACACGTCCAAAGTGACACTATGAATCTGCTCCAACTTTCGAAATTCCATTCTGACCCTGATAGCTAATTTTCCATTGCCGATCGGAAATCGCCAAAAACTCAGCTTCGCCAATTCAAGCCTAATTCTACACCGGACATCAAACCCACATTACAAACCCACTCCTAAGTCCCAAATCACCTAACGAAGCTACCCGAACCATAAAATCTACATTCCGAGGTTGTTTACCAATAAGTTAACTCCCAGTTGACTTTCCCAACTATTAAGCCAGTTTAAGAGACTAAGTGTCTAAGTTCTCACCACGACCACTCCGAACCCGAACCAACCGACTCAACATGACAAAATTAGGATAAAAACACACAATAAGAGGAAATAGGGTAAACAGGGCTAATCTCACGGAATGAGTGGCCGAGCCATTACATCCTCCCCCTCTTAAACAAACGTTAGTCCTCGAACGAGTCTAGAAACCTACCTGGAATATCAAATAAGTAAGGATATCTGCTCCGCATCTACCGCTCGGTCTCCCAGGTGCCATCCTCTTCGGACTGTCCTTTCCACCGAACCTTCACTGAAGCTATATCCTTAGGCCTCAACTTTCTGACCTGACAACCGAAAATAGCCACTGGGTCTACCTCATATGACATATCGCCCTCGAGTGGAACCGTGCTGAAGTCCAAGAAATGAGACGGGTCACCAACATACTTCCGGAGCATCGAAACATGGAACGCTGGATGAATACTCGATAAGATGGGTGGCAAGGAAAGTCTGTAATCCACCTCTCCAAACCTCTGCAGCACCTCAAATGGCCCAATGAACCGGGGAATCAGTTTTCCTCTCTTCCCGAACCTCATAACACCTTTCATGGGTGACACCTTCAGCAACACCTTCTCTCCCTTCATGAAAGACACATCCCAGACCTTCCGGTCCGCACAACTCTTCTGCCTAGACTGCGCCATGTGAAGCCGCTCCTGAATCAACTTCACCTTACCGAACGCATCCTGAACCAAGTCTGTGTCCAATAACCTATCCTCGCCCGGCTTGAACCAACCAATCAGAGATCTACACCTGCTACCATATAAAGCCTCATACAAAGTCCATCTGAATAATCGACTGATAACTATTATTATATGCAAACTCCGCGAGAGGCCGAAACTGGTCCCATGAACCCCCGAAATGAATGGTGCACGCATGCAACATGTCCTCCAGAATTTTAATAGTACGCTCTGACTGCCCCTCGATCTGAGGATGAAACGCTGTGCTCAAATTAACCTGAGTACCTAACCCTCTCTGCACGGCCCTCGAAAACTGAGATGTGAACTGAGTACCTCTATCGACAATAGAAACTGGAACCTCATGCAATCGAACAATCTCCCTGATATAAATCTCAGCTAACCGCTACGAAGAATAAGTAGTACGAACAGGAATGAAGTGCGCAGACTTGGTCAGTCGATCCACAATAACCCATATAGAATCAAACCTCCTCGAAGTCCATGGAAGCCCAACTACAATGTCCTTGGTGATCCGCTCACACTTCGACTCCGGAATATCTAATCTCTAAAGTAAACCACCTGATCTCTGAAGATCATACTTGACCTGCTGACAGTTGAGACACCGAGCCACAAACTCAACAATATCCCTCTTCATCCGCCTCCACCTATAATGTTGTATCAGATCCTGATACATCTTTGCGGCACCCGGATGGATGGAATACCGCGAACTATGGGCCTCTGCTAGAATCAACTCTCGGAGCCCATCCACATTGCACGCGAAAATCCGGCTCTGCATCCTCATGATCCCATCATCACCAATAACCACATCCCTAGAATCATCCTGCCGGACCCTATCCTGAAGAACAAGCAAGCGTGGGTCATCACACTAGCGTGCTCTAATCTGATCATAAAGAGAAGACCTGGAGGCTACACAAGCCAATACTTGCGAGGGTATCTGATAGATCCAATCTCACCAACTGGCCCGCTAAAGCCTGAACATCAAGTGCTAAAGGTCGCTCTGCTGCTGGTAGGTAGGCTAGACTCCCCAAACTCTCTGCTCTGCGACTTAGGGCGGCGTCCACTACATTGGCATTCCCCGAATGATATAAAATAATGAGGTCATAATCCTTGAGAAGCTCCAACCATCTCCTCTGATGCAAATTCGGATCCTTCTGCTTAAGCAGATACTGAAACTACGGTGATCAGTGAAAATCCCACAATGCACTCCATACGAATAATGCCGCTAAATCTTCAAGGCGTGGACAATGGATCCTAGCTCAAGATCATGCACTGGATAATTCTTCTCTCACATCTTCAAATTTCTGGACATGTAGGAAATTACCCTACCTTCCTGCATCAATACTGCTCCAAGGCCAACTCTAAGGGCATCACAATAAACTGTACAAGAACCTGAACCCGTAGGCAAAACCAACACTAGAGTTGTAGTCAAAGCTGACTTGAGCTTCTGAAAGCTATCCTTACACTTCTCATTCCACCTGAACTGAGAATCCTTCTGGGTGAGTTTGGTCATAGGTGATGCAATAGATGAAAATCCCTCTACAAAACGGCGATTGTACCCTGCCAAACCAAGGAAACAACCAATCTTGGTAGCTGATGACGGTCTAGGCTAGATCTGCACCGCCTCTATCTTCCTTGGATCAACCTGAATACCCTCACTGGACACCATGTGCCCTAAGAAAGCTACTAAATCAAGCCAGAACTCACACTTCAAAAATTTTGCATACAACCTCTTCTCTCTCAAAGTCTGAAGTACAATCCTCAAATGTTGCTCATGATCACCCCGAGAGCGGGAATATACCAATATATCATCAATAAACACGATAATGAAGGAGTCAAGATAAGGCCGGAACACACTGTGCATCAAGTGCATAAAGGCTGTTGGGGCGTTGGTCAGCTCGAATGACATAACAAGAAACTCATAATGACTATATCTAGTCCTGGAGGCAGTCTTCGGGATGTCGAACCCCCGAATTTTCAACTGATGATAGCTAGAACGCAATTCAATCTTAGAAAACACCCTGGCACCCTGCAACTGATCAAACAAGTCATCTATACGAGGCAAAGGATACCGGTTCTTCACCGTAACGTTGTTCAGCTATCGATAATCACTACAAATACGTATGGAACCATCCTTCTTCTTCACAAACAACACCGGTGCACCCCAAGGTGACACACTAGGATGAATGAACACCTTATCTAGGAGTTCCTGAAGCTGTTCCTTTAATTCTTTCAACTCTGCTGGTGCCAGACGATAATGTGGAATAGAAATAGGCTGAGTGGTTGTCAGCAGGTCAATAAAAAAATCAATATCCCTATCACGTGGCATGCCTGGTAGGTCTGTGGAAACACGTCCGGAAAGTCATGGACCACAAGAACCGAATCATTAGTGGGAGTCTCACCCCTGACTTCCGCCATAAAAACCAAATATGATAAACACCCCTTTTCAACCATACGCTGAGCCTTCAGGTAAGAAATCACCCTACTAGGCACATACTAAGAAGAACCTCCCCACTCAACCCTCGAAAATCCTAGCATAGCTAAGGTCACGTTCTTAGCGTTATAATGAAGAACAACATGAAACATATATAACCAATCCATGACCAATATCACATCAAAATCGACCATCCTGAGTAACACTAGGTCCACTCGGGTCTCTAGACCCCCAATAGATACCACACACGACCGATACAAACGGTCCACAATAATAGTATCACCCACCGGAGTCGACACATGAACAGACGTAACTAAAGACTCACGGGGCATATCTAGAAAATGGGCAAAATATGACGAGACATAAGAATACGTGGAACCAGGTTCAAATAGGGCTAAAGCATCTCGATGACAGACTGAGATAATACCTGTGATCACTGCATAGGAGGACATAACATCCAGCCTGGATGGAACGCATATATATGGGCCTGACCTCCAGCTGCTCGACCCCCCCTCTAGGGCGGCCTCTACCTGACTGACTACCACCCCTAGCTCCCTGGGTAGGTGGCGAAGTAACTGGAGCTGAAGTCGAAGGCTGGCTCTTCAACTAAGATGGAGCTCCAAGAAGATGGGGGCACTGCCTCCTCATATGGCCGAACTCTCCGCACTTATAACAACTTCCTGGAGCTGGAGACGGGGACTGAAAGGAAACCCTCGCACCAGAATTGCCACTAGAAGAACCATGCATAGAGGAACCCTGAACTGATGGTGCTTGAGTTGCACCCTGGGCTGGAAAGGCACTGAATGAAGAACGGGCCGACTGAGAACTGCGGGGACCATGCCCCGAAGATGCGCTACTATAGGCTGGGCGGACTGGCTGAGGAGGCCTGAATGAACAACCTCTACCATGCTGAAACTGTCCTTTGGAAGGAGTACCACTAGAACTATCAGATCCACGAGGCCTCTTGGCCTCCCTCTCCTCTCGCTCCTAGCGGCAAACCGACTCAATATCTCGAGCAATATCAATAACCTACTAGAAGGTAGCACCTGATACACTCTCGCTAGTCATATAAAGGTGAAGATGATAAGTGAGGCCATCCACGAACCTCCTAATCTTCTCCCTATCAGTAGGGACCAACTAGGTGCCATGACGAGCCAACTCCAAAAATCGCATCTCATACTGTATCACTGATACCTCTCCCTGACGCAGCTGCTCAAACTTCCTGCACTGCTCCTCCCTATGAGACTGGGGAACATACTTCTCCAAGAAGATAGTGTAGAACTGCTGCCAGGTGAGGGGTGCGGCACAAACAGGCATACGCCTCTCGAAAGACTTCTACCAAGTCAAAGCAACCCCAGAAAACTGAAAAGTAGCAAACGAGACCCAACTGGTCTCCAGAATCCCAGCAGTACGAAGCATCCTGTAACACTTATCCAGAAAACCCTGGACATCCCCGCCCTCAGCACCACTGAATGTCAGAGGCTGAAGTCTACTAAATCTCTCCAGACTACACTGCTCATCATCTGGCATAGCTGGAACCATGAAGTCCTGAACTGGAGCAACCGACTGGGCTGGAACCGCCCTCGGTGTCTGAAGGCCCTGAGTAACTTGCTCAGGTGTCCGGGTAGCTGGAATCTGAATGCCTTCCCTGGCTTGAGAAGTAGCAGCAGTAGAAGATACAACAACTGCATGAGCAAGGCTGGTACATACAGTCAAGATCTGTGCCAGAGTTTCCTGAAGACCCGGAATAACAATGGGCACTGCTGGTGCCTGAGCCTGTCCCGCTGGAATATTTGTGGAAGGAACCTGATCCTGAATGGTAGGTGGACCCTCTAGTGCTACCTCAGCTGCTGCACGGGCTGGCCCCTACCTCTACCATGGCCTCGACCCCTCGCCGGTCTAGCTGGTGTCTAGTCACCCTGATCAGTAGCACGTATACTCACCATCCGTGAGAGAATAAAAAAACAATAGTTTACATTTCCAGAATCAATAAAACTGGCACGACAAAATTCAAATAGATGAGATTTTTCCTAAGGGTTTTATAGCCTCTGGAAAATAAATACAGACGTCTCCATACCGTCCGCAAGACTGTACTGAACTTGTTCATGACCGTTGAGTCCTATGTAACATGCTCTAATACCAACTGTCACGACCCCAGATAAACTCAGGCCGTGATGGGCCCTATCACGAAACTAGGCCAGCCAACTACTTAGAGTAACACACAAACCGCCTGTTTAATGTCACAAGTCAAAGTAATTCATTTAAGGTTCCTGTTTTAAAGATATAATTAACAACAGTAATACCACAAAATCAAATCTAACCACAACCCAGCACCCGGATAAAACTGTCATGAGCATCTAAAGAGATAAATACAATATCTGATAAAAGACCCTACTAGTACAATCTGGAGAATACAAGAAATCTACGAACTAAGAAAGGAAAGAAGGCCAGCTGGGGGACGCCGAACAACTACCTCTATTCTCGAGCAAACTCCGAGCAAAGGAGAGATTCGCTAACACTCATATTTGGTACCTGGATCTGCACACAAATATGCAGGAAGTAACGTGAGTACGCCAACTTAGTAAGTAACCAAAGTAACTAAAGACTTGACTATAACGACGAGCATTTAAAAGTGATAGTTTCATAAAAACATGTGCCAGGTAAAACAAATAGAGTAATCAAAAGACTACATTTACCAATTACTTTGCAAACTCCAGTTCACTTTCTAAACTTGCATAAAACCTTAACATATCATCTATTAAAGAGACTTAGTGAAAAATGAGTGAAAAATAATGATCTCATAATTTATAGCCCCTCGGTCACAATATCAATCATACGTAAGGTCCCTCAGTCACTCGTGACTCATCTATCAGTACTCCATGCTGACACTCAAAACTCTCACTTAACAGGTACCATGTATCAATACAAACTGCTACGGCGTGCTGCCCGATCCACATAACATATGGTGCTGCGTGCAACCTGATCCAAATAATATGTATATATATGTACAGCGGCGGTGCAACCCAATCCAAATAACATATGTATATGCTGCGGCACGCAGCCCGATCCAAATAATAGTCGACTGCGCTCACTGGGGTGTACAGACTCCTGGAGGGGCTCTTACAGCCCAAGAACTATATTGTTGCATCGTGCAGCCCGATCCATATAATATCTATATATGCTGCGGCGTGCAGACCAATCCATAACTATCCTCACAAACTCGGCCCTCGGCCTCACTCGGTCACTCTTTTAAGCCACTCGGGCAACTCATCTCAACACCACGGGACTCAGCCCCAAGTACCTCATAGTATTCTAAAATATCAAGTCTAACCTCGAAGAATTAGTAAGGAGGGGTCGACTCCGACACTTACTATGGGTTAACCATAAAATATCAATATTATAATTAAGCATGGGTTATATAGAAACAACTTGAAACTAAAGAACAATAAAACAAATAAACAATTCTTCCACTAATAGGAATTTCCAAATTTAGTTTCGTCATTTGAAATTTATATTTCAAGCCAATGAAGTAATATCAGTTATTATTAGTTCCAAAGATTTATCATGCACAAATCACGCCGAGGTCGCACAGTGCGATTCAACATAAAATATTTAAATCGTGCATTGCCGAGGGTCGAATGGCATGAACCATAGATGCATCTATATGCTAGCGAGGTATTCAGCCGCTCCACAAGAAAAGAAAATACATTACCACACCCAATTCAAGATTTATTAAGAGGTAAATTTTCATACAATTACCAACTCTCATTAATGGTCAAGTAAATGAAGTTTAGACTGTTATTATACCTTTATCAAGTTTCAATATGATTTAAGAAATTAAATTAACAAGTCGAGTGCAGACATCACAAGTATAATGTGATTTGAGTCCTAGACTACCCGGACTTAAGCATAATTAGTAGCTGCGTACGGACTCCCGTTACCTCGTGCGTACGCAGCCCCCACATATAGAAGCACCGAATAATTTAATTCACCTATGGGGTTAATTCCCTCCAAGAAGGTTAGAAAAGAAAATTACCTCGCTTGGAAATTCCATAACCGGCTCCAAAGCCTTTTCAACAACTCCAATCAATGCCGAACGATCCAAAACTAGTCAATATAAGTGCAAATCCATAAATATATACTCTAATACCCATTACAATCCAATTTCCAATTCCCTCAAAAAGTCGATAAAAATCACCCTCGGGCCCACGTGCCCGGATTTCAAAAAATTTCGAAGATAAACATTACCCATAGAATGAACTCAAATATATAATTTATTCTCAATTCCATGCCCTAATTCATGGTCAAAATCAAAACATACCAATTTCTAGGTTTTCTACCAAAATTCCGACAATTTCTACTAATTTCCATATTTAAATCATTGTAGAATCCATGTATATAACTTGTAACAGGTGATAATCACTTACCTTGTGTTGCTTGATGAAAATCTCTCCTTGAAGCTCCCCAAATGTCGCCCCAACCAAGCTCCAAAAATCTTAAAACAAAAATAATGAAATGACCAATTCCGGTCCCTTATGTTTCTTCCGAGTTCCGCTTCTGCAGACAGAATTGCCGCATCTGCGGCGTTGCTTCTGCATGAAAAATCCCGCTTATGCGTTTCTACTTCTCAGTAGACCCTATCGCTCTTGCGTTCTAGGAAACGCACCTACGGTGATGCAGGTGCACATTTTCTTCCGCTCCTGCGACCAAACGCCATTTTGCCCATTCCGCTTCTGCGATGACTGCCTCACTTTTGCCAGGAAGTTTCCACAGAAGTGGTTACACCAGCAACAAGCATTCTTCAGCTTCTCCTTTAGTCAAAAATATGATCCGTTAACCACCAGGAATGCAGCTGAGGCCCTCAATACCTCTACCACTTATATCAATGCGTCCTAAAACACCATACAAACTTAGTTTAGCCTTCAACTCACATCAAACAACGCTGAAACAACAAATAACACCCCAATTCAAGCTTAATGAACTTTAGAACTTCAAACTTCAACATTTGATGCTGAAACCTATCAAATCACATCCGACTAATGTCAAATTTTGCACACAAGTCACATTCGACATTATGGACCTACTCAAAAGTTCTGGAATCAGAATCCGACCCGATACAAAAATACCACTCTCGGTCAAACTTCCTAAAAACCTTCAACTTTCCAACTTTCACCAAATTACTCTGAAATGACCTACATACCTCCAAATCGTCATTCGGACGCGCGCATAAGTCTGTAATCACCATACAAAGATATTCCCACTCTCGAAATCCCAAATTGACATTGATAACATTCAAATATGAAATCCTTCCAAATCCAACTTTCCACAATAGGTGCTGAAATGCTCCCGAGCCATCCAAAATGCGACCCGGACATGCGCTCAAGTCCAAAATAATCATACAAACCTGTTGGAACTTTCAAATCCAGACTTTGATAAGAAAAAAAGAAGAAGAAAAAAAGAAGAAAGTTGCTGAAAGTAGTAATCCCCATGCCACCAATCAAAAGAAGTCCAAAGATGAAGCAATAACAAACAAGGGCCAAAAGAAGGAACAGGGGGAATGCCAAAATCAGATGCACAAGATCAAAGGAAAAATCACATGACAACTGAACACCAAAAGGAAGCAGAATATCACAATGTTGTAGCTGAGATAACAGAAGAAGAATGGAAAACTCAAAAGAAAAAGAACTTTAAAGGTACCTCACAAAGCAAGAGACATCAACAAGGTTATATGCCAAAACAACCAAACACCCAACAGTAGCAGGACATACCAAATGCAACTGAACAATATGCCATACAATCAACACAACCATCAGGTACACCTCATATCATTCCTCCAGCTCAGCTGGAGAGGAGTGTAGATTCTGGTGCCCAGAATCAACCCATTCACCCTACTCCCCATTCTGAATTTGTTGATTGTGAAGTAAATGGAGGAAAGGTGAATTGTCAGGAGCTACCTATAGACAGACAGGAAAGGGTTCCAAATGGGGAGGGGTTTCCTCATGTTTTTCATGAGTGTGCTAATGCACAATTGACTGACCATAGGATTTACCAACCATCACATGCTACTACAATTGAAAGATAAAAATCCTTCAGCTCTGAAGAAGATCCCTCTGCTCAAAGAAAAAGCCAAAGTTGCAGATGACTTTCAAGTCAAGCCTCAGAAAACAAAAAACAAACCCAGTCACAAAAGGAGGAAAGCTATGAGAAACAAAAATGTAGGAATCAGTATAAATGAACCACCCGATGATTTACAGCTTTTGAACTATGCAATCCAACAAAGATTCAGGCATGATCCTAAGGCAACAGTGGAATCCCCCGTGTACATGAACTCAGTAATAGTCAATCCCTCCTTCTCCCAACCTTTGTTATCCAATAAAGAACCATATTCAAATGGAAATGAATCACACCTACCCATCAATGATGAATACTCCACATCCAAAATACATAAAGCCATTTCTGTTCCATCCAGCACCCCCAGAAAAAACGATTACTTGCATCCATTAGAAATGGTCCTGGACTAATACCCTCTCAACAAATATACCCACAACAAGATGAGTACAAAACAATAGAATATGAGGATGAAGTAGTTGGGGAACAAGATGTTGAGGATGATCTTGGTGAAGAAGATCTTCAAAAGGAACAACACTGTGAACTCTTGATTGTTGCAGTAAATGGAAATCCAAACCAGGAAAATGTTGCTCATGCAACACTGTCACCCAGAAAGAATCCCTCACTAAGGCTAACCAGGAGCAGAGCTGCTAGAAATATAAGTAGCAGTGTCCCACCAAAACAAAACCTTAAACCTTTATTCTAATGATTATTACAATCATTTGGAATGCAAGAGGCATCAGGACCTCTGGAGCTATTGAAAGGCTCAAAATCCTGAAACACATCCACAAGATTTCTTCATTGTTGTCCTAGAACCTCTCCTTCAAACTCCATCCAGTGATAATCATATTAACCTTTTCAAACTCCAATTTTCAATGCATAATGCTGCTTCCAATGTTAATGACAAAATCTGGGTTTTTTGGGACAAAGATTTCACTACTTCAGTTGTGGATCACAATGATCAACAACTGACCCTTCAAATGAGACATGCTGAAAGTGACAACATATTCTACATGACAGTAGTCTATGCCAAATACAAGTCAGCAATGAGAAGACCAATGTGGGATGCTCTTAGACTCAAATCAGTCAAATATGACAATCCATGGTGTGTGATTGGTGACTTCAATGTAATTGCTTTAGTGGAGGAAAAGATAGGGGGAATTCACTATCAAACGAGCAAAAGTATGGATTTCTTATACATGATGGAGGAATGTGGTTTGGTGGACTTAGGGTTCTATCGTCCTAAATGCACCTGGTCCAATGGTAGAGGGCAGTGTTCTATTGTATGCAAGAGACTGGAAAGAGGCCTGATTAATGATCAATGGATAGCTACATTCCCTACTATTGTTTCTTACTTAGCTTCAACTGGTTCAGATCACACCCTCTCCTAATGGAAATCAATGTGATGAATGACAATGGGAAGAAGTATTTCAGATTCCTGAACTGTTGGGCTGACAATGTCAAGTTCAAACCTTTTGTTCAAGAGATCTGGAACAAAGAAGTGAATGGAGGAGCAACGTGGATATTCCATCAGAAGCTTAAGACACTTGCTAATGCTTTGAGCAGGTGGTCAAGGCAGGAATATGGTGATATCTTCCAAAAAGCAAAAGATTATGAACAACAAGTTAGGGTAGCTGAGAGGACTTGTACTGAGACTAATGAATATTCTGACAGAAAAGATCTTCATGAAATCAAAGCCCAGTACATCAGATACATGAAGCTTGTAGAGAGCATTTTGAAGCAAAAAACCCAATTTCAATGGTTCAAAGAAGGGGATGCCAACTCTAAATATTTCCACATCATAATCAGGGGAAGAAGAAGAAGAAAGCTATATATTCATAAAATCAAGGATGATGAAGGAGAATGGATCCAAGGTGATGAGGATATTGGTGATGTTGCATATGATTACTACCAAAGCCTTTTCTCTGATCCAGGAGGAACCATTAGAGAGGACCTGCTATCTTGCATTTCCTGAATGATCACTTAGGATGATAATGACATCCTTTCAGTAGACCCTACCATGTCCGAACTCAAACATGTTTTCTTCTCCATTAATCCTACAAGTGTTGCAGGGCCAGATGGCTTCAATGGAAAGTTCTATCAATCATGATGGGACATCATCAAAAATGACTTCTTGAATGTTGTCCTAGCAATTTTTGGAGGAAACAGTATGCCAAAGTATATGACCACTGCATGTCTAGTGCTATTTCCCAAGGTGGAAGTTCCCAACTCTCTATCTGAATTTAGACCCATCAGTCTAAGAAATTTCATCAACAAGATCATATACAAAGTAATCAACTCTAGACTAACTCCTATCCTTCCTAGAATAATCTCAACAAATCAGTCCGGTTCTGTTAAAAGCAGAAATATCTCAGAGAACATTATGCTTGCTCAATAGATAGTTCAAGGTATTAAAAAGCCAAATGAAGGATCCAATGTTTTCATCAAGCTATACATGGACAAGGCTTATGATAGGGTGTCATAGAGTTACACTTGTATAATGCTGAGAAGAGTGGGTTTCTGTGAGATGGTCATTGACATGATCTGGAGGACTATGTCCAATTACTGGTGCTCAGTCATTATCAATGGCACTAGGTTTGGGTTCTTCTACTCATCGAGAGGTCTAAAACAAGGAGACCCTCTAGCCCCCTCCTTGTTCATCATAGGGGTTGAACTTCTCTCTAGAATGATTAATACTCTCAACCACAGTCAATTCTTCAATCGGTTTTATACGGAAAGGAGGTATCCACAAGTTAATCACCTCAGTTTTGCAGAGGACATCATAATATTTTCATCTGGGGTAGGTCTTCTCTACAAAGTATCATGTGGATTCTAAGCAACTATGAAAACACACATGGTCAGCAAATCAATCGGCAAATGAGTCACTTCATGTAATCTCCATGTGCACTCCAGTCTATTATAAAAAGAATCCAATCAATCACAAGTTATACAAAGAAAACATCTCCTCTGACCTACCTTTGATGTCCTTTGTACATAGGCAAGCTGAGAATCTCTGATTTCAACAAACTCACATCGAAGATAGTTAGGAGAATCAGAGGTTGGCATGGCAAAATGCTTTCACATGGGGGAAGGTCAACCGTGATAAAACATGTTCTCTATTCCATGCCATCCATCTTCTATCAGCTATCTATCCTCCTAAAATAGTCCAGAAACAAATAGAGAAACTTGCAGCTAATTTTTTCTGGGGCATGGAGAATAATAAAATGAAATACCATTGGGCTTCATGGAAAAAAATATGCTTTCCAGTCAAGGAAGGAGGTATGGGATTCAGAACCATTGCAGACGTCTACAAATCTATGGAATTCAAGAAGTGGTGGCACTTTAGAACTGTTCAATCTCTGTGGAGTAGTTTTTTAAGGGCCAAATATTTTCAAAGATCCAATCCCGTCACCAAAAATAGGTTTCTGGTCAATCTCAAGCATGGCAAAGAATGATGATCAATAAGAAAGAAGCTGAAAAGAACATCAGATAGATGCTACACTCAGGTAACTGTAGTTTCTGGTGGAATAATTGGTTGGGATTTGGGCATTTAGCTCAACACATAAATGACGGTGGTAGACTTGGGAATGTCCAAGTCTCCAATGTTTGGACAAAGGGTCAGTGGCATGTTCAGAAGCTAAATCACTTTGCCCCTAGTCAGCTCATTCCTCAAATAATGCAGATTCCCATCTTAAATTCCAACATTACTGATGAAGCCATTTGGACTCCAAATGCAAATGGTAAGTGCACATGTGCCTTGGCATAGGAAGTGATCAGGAAAAGGAAGAAAACTAACTTTTCAAACAAAATGACTTGGCATAAAAAGATCCCCTTCAAGTGGTCCTTTTGTCTGATGACAGGGTTCTTCCCTCTAGTTCTCCCACAGTCACTAGGTGTGTTTGTTGCTCTTCTCATGCCAGTGAAACAATGGACAATCTATTTAGTGTGAGAAAGTTTGCCTGAATTGTGTGGGGGAGATCCAGTGGTCCAGTTGGAGTGCAAACATAATAGATTCCCACCAGGCTCTTCCTAATGAAATGGTGGTGCCTAAAAGACATAATGAGGTCCAGAAACTCATCCTTCACACCCTTCCCATCATCATCTGTTGGATCCTCTGGAAGAAAAGATGTAGTGCCAAATATGGGGCCAAAAATTCATCACTGACCAGAGTCTTTTTTCTATTCACTTTGACATCAACTTGCTCTTGAGAGTTAGTTTCCATGATATAGAGTGGCCCCTTAATTGGCAGGAATTATACCATTTGATTCAGAGACTCCAGCACCAGACATTATCCACTCAGGTTATTTAGGAAAAGCCAATTCCTGGTTTTGTAAAAATCAACAGTGATGGTAGCGCTTTAACAAATCCAGGAAAGAAAGGAGCAGGGGTGATTGTTAGAGACCACAATCATATATTCATCCATGCCATTTCTTCTCCTGTTGGGGAAGGCAGAAACAACTTTGTAGAAATTGAGGCAGCAATTTTAGGAATCCAATGGTGTTTAAAAAATGGCTTCACCAAGGTCCACTTGGAGACTGACTCTACACTCCTGATCCAGTAGTTTACCAATGGCAAAGATTTCTCGTGGTCTCTGAAGATGAAGTTGCAACAACTCATAGCTCTCAGTACACAATGTGAGAGATTCATGTGTTCTCATGTGTACAGATAAGTCAATTATCCTGTTGATTCCCTTTTAAAGTTCAGTCATCAACCCAATGAAATAACTAACTACACCTCCACATATTCTCTCCCAAATAAGATCAGGGGGAAGATTTTACAAGACTATCTAGGCACCCCATCATTCAAGCACAAAACAACAAGGAGGATTAAAGCTCCTGCTCAACAAGTCCCCAATCATTCCTATAATGGTCATGCTTGATTCCTCCTTTGTAGTGGGAGCAGTCACAGCAAAGATCAGAACTGAGCTAGGAAGAATAACCACCAAGAATGACCAGATCCATGGGGGTAGGAAAAGATCTGGCATCCTCTAAACTAACTTTTTCTTCTTTTTTGAAGGTGTTCTATCCAGCAAAGAACATAATCTATTGGTGCTCCTCCTTTGTGTGGTATCAGAAATCTTAATACTCAATCTATTGGAGGAATATCAATGGAATTATGTTGGATGTCATCAAGGAAGATGCATATTTCAAATGCAGCAATACCAACTACATTTTAGATATAGCAACATCACATCATATACCCATCAACACCTTACAACTGAAGAACTTATGAAAAATGAGCAACACAAGCATCCAACTTTAGCCAATAACTTACAACTCCTCTTTCATCCTCTGTATTTTCTCTAACTACAGAAATAAGAACAGATGCAAGAGTCGTACCTCTCCCCCTCTACCCATAATCTAAAACCTATCAATGCAGGGCAACCGTTTAGGGCAATCCCTGCCCATGATAACCGTTGCTTCCTTTTTGCAGGTGCCACTGATGTAGAACTGCACAACCCATTGACTTACGTCCAGAGTGTGGTATTAACAACATTATTGTTCAATCTTCTGAGGGAAGGACAATGGGTTGAGGCAGTACACAGCACACACAGAGCAACAGTCCAATTCAAGAACCAATGCTAACACATGATAGACTCTTTACACAATAACTACAACAAACCATCACACATGCCAATCACTTTCATACCAATCAGCAGTACATACCCCCTTCTTACAATAGACCATCAACATAAACCAATTCCTGGATCCTGCATAAACAATAATAACAGACAATTTTACATCCATTCACCTTCACTTCTAAGAAAAATCTAACAGATCCATCACTATATCCCCAAATACCAACCTCCAAATCATACACCTCCTTAAAATTGCATCAGTCTACACAAGAACCTGACTGCAAACATTCATAAACCACAGGAAAAAAGCAGATCATAAAAGCATGGAACAAAATGCCAACCTTTTCCCTAATTGTGTTTTCTTTTTTGTTCAATCTCATTCCCAAATCAATTGATATGTTCTGCAGGAGTTGTATTAACATCTATGATGTTCATTCTCCTCCAAACATATCAATATAGAGATCCGGATCCCATGTAGTGGTGTCAACTCTCAGAACATTCACAACAAATCCCACCACAGCCAAGGAAAAAGCTGCAGTTGTAGAAGAAGAAAGTAAAGGCTTTCCTGCAGTTCTATGTTGCAGTTCCCTCCTGAGGTCCAATAGACCTCTTATTGTTAGCACTAAAGCAGCATCTTAACTATGAGAAGTTATGGAGTTCACCCATCAAAACATCCCCCTTCGTACAACAACAATCACATAACTTACTTCAGTACACACAAGAACCTAAAAGTAATTGTCCAGAAACAATTCAAAATGCTCCATTCATCTGCAATCCCTCTCCACTCATACGAAACTCCAATTACCACACAACTTCTGTTTCCAAAACCCACAAGAACCTTGAAACAGAGCACATGTCACACACTATGGAGCTATAAGGCTCCTTTTTTGCTAACATGTTTTCTCAATTTTGTAGGTAGATTGACTAGGCTAAGTAAATTGCTGCTTTTTCAGTGTGTGGTATTATCAACCCAAATTATCATTCCAATGAAAATGCATCAATATACCATAGCCTGTCATGCTCCACTAACACACATGTGGTAGTCACCCAATCATTGGCTATCTACAGCAACTACAACACTGCAGGTGACATCTCACAAGCAATCAACTTCCTTCTCTCCAGTCTTCCTGCATCTGTTTCACTTAAAGTAGGCCAAGACACATGCAGGTCATTAGCAGCAGGCATACCTACAACAATCTGCCTCTTATGGAAGCAATCAGTAGGAATCTACTGAGCCACCAGACCTAGCTATCCAGTCATCATCACACACTGCAGATTACAAGTATAACTAAAAAATTGAAGTAGGAATCTGCTCACTCTTTTCTATCAGACATATATGTCAGTAGCAGCCCATCACCACAGCTTTAGGAGCTTTTTTTACTGTTATCTTCCAGTTGGATTTCCTAGACTTCAATGCCAAAGCAAATTGGAAGATAGCCTCCATCACTATTTTATGGTGTTTACCATTTCTACTAGGGCCCTTCTAAATTTTCATTACATGTAGAATTTGTTGTATATGGAAGATGATCTTCCAACTCTTTTGCTTAATAGATTTAGGATCAGTTGTGAATTTTTGTATACTGGACCTAGGCTTACGTCACTTGTATTTTGCAGCTCGAAGTGTCTATCAATGTAGGATAGACAATTGGTCCTTCATTATAGGTCTAACTCACCATAGTGTCCAAGGGTCACTTGATTTCCAAACATGGAAAACCAAGTGCACCTTCATCTTACTGTTGGAGGTAAGGCTTATGCCCTCCTCCATTGTTGTTGTACTATTTTATATATATTTATGAAAATTAACCCTAGGCACAAGGCCTAGTGGACTTCGATTTAAAAAAAAAAAGGTGCATCTCGAGAGCCATCCTGCTCATATAACACCACCGATACGTGATACCTCAACACATGTGCAAATAATCAAACAGTCTCACAACCCACACGACACAATAGAGTATTGTAGGAAATAGTTGACGACGAAAATAACATCTGTCACACCTCTTTTTTTTTTTGCAGCAACCCTATTACGAGGTTGAGTTAGAAGAGTTTTTCCAATCGAAGTAACGTTTTGAAAAGGGATTATATATTATTTAGAGTCGCCACTTGGAATTGAGTTTTGGTGTTCCAAGCCACCTTTTATCTTGAATCCCTTAACAAAGGATGGTTTGACTCTTAATTTATGGTCTACGAAAACAGAAGACTGAGTAAGGAATTCTGTTGACCGAGGGGAAGGTGTAAGGCACCCCTCGAGTCCCGCGGTTCTAGCACGGTCGCTTTATTGACTCATGTAAGGCTTAAATCAATTTTTAGCTATTCTTGTATTTTATTGATCATGGCTTATTTATTACCGCTTAATTAATTATTATATTTTTATTAGTTTTGTTTACCAAGATGCGGAACGCACACAAGGTAGTTCTTTGAAATTAAATACTAAACCAAGGTACAGAATATACACATGGTTATAACATAATTACTTTTAAATCTAAAGGCATCGAGACGTGGAATGCGCATATGATCCTTTTATTATTTAAGCATATCAACCCAAGGTTCGGGTTTGAACACATGGACTTTTAAATCTAAAGGCATCGAGACGTGGAATGCGCATATGATCCTTTTATTATTTAAGCATATCAACCCAAGGTTCGGGTATGAACACCTAGACTAATATATAAAGTGCGTCTGAAACTTTCTAACGTATTTAGAGTATTCCATTTATTTGTAAATTTTATTACTATTATTATTATTTTTTACCTATTGGAACAAGTATTTCCGAAATGGAGTTTTCTGACATGGTGTGGTGTAAAATTAATCATTTCAATAATCATGCATTCATGCTTATGCTACTCGATCTCTTATTTGCATAAGTTTGTGCTGAAAAATTCCTATTGTATTATAGGCTATCAATTCTTGTGGTGTGAATGAAATTTTTTTTATATTCTTTTATTCCTCCTAGTTATGGTTTTCTATTTTTTTATTTGCATGCTGCATATATGTGTTTATTAATTTGTTGAATTATTTTGGAGTTGTTTGTGAGTAAAAAAGATACTACAAGATCGAGTGCAGTTTTCTTTTTTGCATGTCCATACTGAATTTAAAATTTAACAGGAAGAAGTACATATCCTAAAAAAATTGATAAACACCTTGGACACCAACTATTAAAATAGAAGGGACTAACTATTTTCAAGAGATGATAAGCGACGACACAATAATTTTCGAATATAATTAATTCCATGCAAGTTTTGACTTAACTTAGATGGTCACATGCTTCATATCAACGATGAATCTAACTACAAAAATAACTTAAACATGAAATTGAATAAAAAAAAATGACTCAGTTGATAAAACTTTTCAAATTACACTAAGAAAACATGGATCTCATGTTATTTTATGGCTTTACTAATAAGATTCAAGTGTTACCTTTTGCGAAAATCTCACTCAGTAAGCGAATTAATCTAATAAGTATAAAACTTCTAGAACCACGAACTCGAAACCATGAACGATATCCCGAACTCCGTCTTCTGATTCAATAATTTATCCAAAACTTTTTCTTCCTTCTACAAAGAAAACTATTTTTTTTAGTTGTTGGATTTGTTTTTCCAGATTCTTTTCTATTTTTCACCTTTCCTTCTCTTCTTTCTTTTGTTTTTTTTTTGCTTCTTACTTTCTGATTTCTCTCTTTTTTTTTCTTTCCTCGTTCTTTTCTTTTCTTCCGTTCCTCTTTGTTTTTTTCTTTCTTTCTTTTCTTTCTTTGTTCTTTTGCTTTTTCTTTTCTGACTTCTCCCTCCCTCTCAATATATATATATCGAATATGTGTGATGAATGGAGAAGTTAGAGTTGGAGTGGGAGTGAGAGAATGGGGTTGAGAGACTTGAGGCTAAGAAAAAAGAATTTTGGGAGTTAGTGAAGAATTATTTGAATTTTGAAAATGAAGATAAACAAAGTGGATGGGATAATTAGGATTATTATAAGATTAGTTAGCTAATAAAAAAAATCAGATTTTTTTATTTTTAGATAAAGTTTGTTAGCTTCAAAATTTGTTTTTGATTCATTTCGTTAGTTTTGTTTCTTTTTTTTCCGTTTATGTTTTTAAAATCTTTTTTTTAAATTCTTAGATAAAAGATGGTAAATTATATATATATATATATATATATATACATACCAACTTTACTTTTAGATTTAAAGGAAACTATAAAAATAAGAAAACTCAATATTTACACTATAGTTTAAATTATACAAAGAAATATATAATAGTTTACTTATTAAAATTCTATTTAAAAGGTACTCCATATATATATATATATATATATATATATATATTCACACTTTAAGAATGTGAGTATTATTATTATTTATTTATTTATTTTAATTAAATAAAATCTACTAAGTGTAAGATAAAAGCTTAAAACATCAATATTAGGCCTAAAAGGAATATTTACACTAAAATAGTATAACATTTGAGTGTGGTAAAAAATTAGTTGTTCGCAGCATGCCCCTCTTTGCTTGGAAACATGAAGAGTTTTCAGGAAAAAAAAATGAACAAGGTGACTGATTTTTGACCTCGCTATTAGCAAGGAAGAAAAAAAGAAAGAAAAGGATGTGATCGTGCCTATCACCATTTCTGTTTATGGTGCAAACAACCTTGCTCCAGAACAACTTTTACCCGAGTAACTTTTGTCGACCCTTGACACATTGTTCAGTCCGTCAAGCCTTTTGCTCGTCAGGAAAAATCAAAGATGGCTTTATGCCTTTTCCCATGCATGTTCATGCCCAGAAAGTTTTGCTCCATATAATAGGGAATCTATAATAAATTTTGTGGCATTTTCTTTGCTTTGCTTTGACAAAATTAGACGGAAGAGGACTCAAAAGAATAGTACGAAAGAAAACAAGAAAGTGAACTAATAGGTATTACAACTTAATCAAGAAGTGTACCTTTCAAAGAATAAAAATAGAAANGGTAAAATTCACCTTGAAACCGGGTTCTTTGTCTTAACCATACTTGGGATATGATATATGAAGACCTTAATCGATCAACGATGCCCTTTTGTGGGTTTTCACCGATTGACCACTCTCATTTGCCTTTCTTTCAACTCATTATCGCCTTATAGTGCCCGTGAGGGTTTTCACCAATAAGACACTCTCATTTGTCTTTCTCTCAACTCACTATCGCCTTATAGTGCCCGTGAAGGTTTTCACCAATAAGAGTCTCTCATTATTTTTTTATTTTCTTTAAAATGGTCGAGGCATCACCGTAAAATACCAACTTAGCATTCTCGAAAGTTGATCAGAAGGTCTTTAAAGGGAAAGGTAAAAAGAAATACTGAACCGAATTACAACTTTTGGAACCATTTTGACTGAAAAAATCTTCGAAAAATAAAATAAAATCATGCCCCAGTTTCTTTGAATACTGGGAAATGTGGATTTTTATTTTAGTGTGACCGAGCCCCAGGGTGAGGTTGCCTACGTATCCTTTCGGAATCAGGTCGGACGTAGTTCAATTAACATGAATTTTTTTTTTTTTCTTTTTTTTTAAGACCAAGTTTGTTGGTTCCAAAAGAGGGGAAAACAAAGAAATATAAACAAGGATTCAAAAGGCTAACTAGGGTTGGTCAGTGTTTGGGTAGCGAGAATGATAGCCTTTCTTCATCCCAACCTTAGAATGCTAAGTGTAAAAATGCCCCCACAGAGGCATGTCAGACATAGTATCTCTTGACCGCATCTGGATTGACAGATATATCAGTCACATTTCCTTCAATATCTGCCAAGTGTAGACCTCCTTTTGAAAATACTTTCTTGACGAGGAAGGACCTTGCCAATTCGGGGAGAACTTTCCTTTTTCTTCTTTCTGGTGCGAAAATATACGTTTCAAAACAAGTTGTCCTACCTCAAACTATCTTGGGCGTACTTTCTTATTGTAAGCACGTGCCATTCTTTGTTGGTATAATTGACCAAAACAAACTGCCGCCAAATGCTTTTCCTCAATTAAACTCAACTGTTCCAGTCGGGACTTGACCCATTCAATGTCCTCAATTCCTGCTTCCACAATGATTCAGAGAGAGGGAATCTCAACTTCCGCAGGTATGACCGCTTCACTGCCATAAACCAGCAAGTAGGGCGTTGCGCCAACTGATGTACGGACAGTTGTCCGGTATCCCAAGAGAGCAAAAGGAAACTTCCCGTGCCATTGTCTAGATCCTTGGATCATCTTCCTAAGAATCTTTTTGGTGTTCTTGTTCGCAGCTTCAACAACTCCATTAGCTTTGGGCCGATATGGAGTAGAATTATGATGCTCAATTTTAAATTGTTCACATGCCTCCTTCATTAGATGACTATTCAAATTGGCAGCATTATCTGTGATAATGGTTTTTGGAATACCGAAACGACAGATGATGTTGGAGTGAAAAAAGTTTACTACTGCTTTCTTGGTGACTGCCTTCAGTGTAATAGCTTCCACCCATTTGGTAAGGTAATCAATTGCAACCAAGATGAATATGTGCCCATTCGAAGCTTTTGGCTCGATCGGGCCAATGATGTCCATTCCCCAAGCAACAAAAGGCCAAGGAGCCTACATAGGATATAATTCTGAAGGAGGCAAGTGAATCAAATCGCTGTGAATCTGACACTGGTGGCACTTGTGGACAAAACGAAAGAAATCTCGCTCCATAATAAGCCAATAATATCCTGCTTGAAGGATTTTCTTTGCTAGAACATACATATTCATGTGCGGACCACAAACTCCCGAATGCACCTCATTCACAATCATTTCAGCTTCTTTGGTGTCCACACATCTCAACAAATTCAAATCCGGAGTTCTTTTGTACAGGATTTCCCCACTCGAAAAGAAACCATTACAGAGTCGCCTAATAGTTCTCTTTTGATCCCTATTAGCATGTTTCGGATATTCTCTTGTCTTCAGATATTGTTTAATATCACGGTACCATGGTTGACCATCTAGTTCTACTTCAATTGTATTGCAATAACCATGTTGATCCCGAATTTGAATTTCCATGGGTCAATGTGAGTATTACCCGGATATGGAAGCATTGAGGCCAGGATGGCTAAGGCATCCGATAATTCATTGTGAAACCTGGGAATGTACCTGAAGTCAATCGACATGAACCTTTTGCTAAGATCTTCCAAACATTGTCTGTAAAGAGCTTCATATCTCGAGTCTCCCAATCACCTTGAGCCTGCCGAATAAGCAAATCTGAATCTCCCATCACCAACAGTTCATGCACATTTTGATTTATTTCCATGTTCATAACCATGATGCAAGCTTCATATTCTACCGTGTTGTTTGTATAGAAGAAACGAAGTCGCGTCGTGGCAGGGTATTGTTGCCCCGCAGGTGATACAAGAATTTCCCCAATTTCTACACCTTTGATGTTGACAGACCCATCAAAGTATAGTTTCCAAACTTGAGTGTCGTCTGGGACTACTTCTTCAACTAAATTAACCTCATCATCTGGGAAGTATGTGTTCAATGATTCATACACATCATCAACTGGGTTTTCTGCCAAATGATCAGCCAAAACTTGTGCCTTCATGGTTGTACGAGTGACATAAACAATATCAAACTCTGTGAGCAAGATTTGCCACTTTGCCAATCTACCTGTTGGCATCGGCTTCTGAAAGATGTACTTCAGGGGATCCATTCGGGATATGAGGTAAGTTGTATAGGCCAAGAGATAATGCCTAAGCTTCTGGGCGACCCAAGTTAAGGCGCAACATGTCCTTTCCAAAAGAGTGTATTTAGCCTCATAAGTGGTGAACTTTTTGCTCAAATAATAGATTGCTTGTTCCTTTTTGCCTGTGGCATCATGTTGACCAGAACACAACCAAAAGAACTATCCATTACTGATAGATATAAAAACAGAGGCCTACCAGGTTTCCGGCGGGACCAAAACAGGGGGATTTGACAAATATTCTTTGATCTTATCAAAAGCTTCTTGGCACTCATCTGTCCACTTGATAGAAGCGTTCTTTTTCAACAACTTGAAAATAGGCTCACATGTGGTTGTAAGCTGCGCAATGAACCTGCTGATGTAGTTCAACCTCCCGAGTAAACTCATGACTTCTTTTTTATTCTTTGGGGAAGGAAGCTCTCGAATGGTCTTTATCTTTGAGGGATCTAACTCAATGCCTCTTCGACGAACTATAAAACCCAAAAGCTTCCCCGAAGGAACTCCAAATGCACATTTAGCTGGATTGAGTTTGAGGTTGTACCTTCGTAGCCTTTCAAAGAACCTCTTCAAGTCTTGCACATGGTGGTCTTGTGTTCTGGACTTAATGATCACATCATCAACATACACTTCAATCTCTTTTTGCATCATGTCATGGAATATGGTAGTCATGGCCCTCATGTAAGTTGCCCCTGCATTCTTCAAACCNCACAAAAGATTGTATTGGATCTCATGTTTAGCACAATTGTCAAATATGAATGTTGGGTAGAGGAAAGTTGTCTTTTGGACTTGCTTTGTTTAAATCCCTATTGTCAACAGAGAATCTGTTTTCCCATCCTTCTTTGGGACTGGCACAACATTTGCTAACCATGTGGTATATCTGACGACCCCTGATCACGTTTGCACTTAGTTGCTTCGTGATTTCTTCTTTGATCTTATCACTCATGTCTGCCTTAAACTTCCTTTGTTTTTGTTGGATTGGTGGAAAATT